>APFE030951064.1:57092-75504 GCA_000404065.3 Pinus taeda | reverse complement strand
CATAATCATGTCCGGCATATCTAATGCCCCGGCTCAGGATGAGCGGCCAAGTAGGTAACTATCGCATTGGCCACACGCCGAAAAGTGCGAACCCAGTCATGTGGCATGCCAACCACATGACACTGCATATCCTCAGGAAGATCCTCTATGGCAGCCATCTGTACTCGGCAGCTTAGTCTCGTCAAGTGTCGCTAGACATTATTTAGAGTCTGTTCTGTATCAGCAGCCGCCTCTTCGGCTCCTCGGCCACGCCGTCCGTGCCATGGGAAACCATCTAGTCGTACCAGCCCAATATCTGGAACATGATCATCATATTAGTCATTTGAATCCCATCAAAAATATTTTTCAAGATGCATCATTATATTTGAAAAATCCAAAAAATCATAAAATCAAAAAATTCTTACCAATCTCGCCCCATGCTGCGTTCGGTGGTAATGGTAGATCAAGATCTCCTCAGAAATCCAGCCCAGCATAGGGGTAGTCATCTACGGCGATGATCTGCTGATCCCACCAGGAGAAGAATTCATCGTCAAAGGCAGCCCTTTGGACCTCCCCACCCCGCAGACGTTTCATCAGATCAGCCTACTGGCCCATACGTGGATCAAGTGGGGTGCTGATGGAAAATGCTACCCTGGGGCGGAGTGCGGGAACCTTCTCAAAAAAGAAAGTACATAGGAAAGTCCCATATCCAAAGTTTTTGGTCTGTCCCCTCTTGATAGAAGTGAGCTGGCTCTTCATGTTGACCAGAAGAGGAGTACACTAGTCGAACACAGTAGTGAGACAGTCAACTGCCACGCTCATGGTTAGCCGTGATGCCTAATGCAGAGAGGACGATCCATTCACTCGAGCTATAGTGAATAAGATTATCCTCAGTGATAAACTCGCCACATGTGTGATAGAAATCTGGCTCCCAACCTTCTTGGGATGTCTCGGGCAATATATCTGTACGTAGTCCTCTATTGAGAGACTGCTCCGTGTCCTGCCCTGGGAATGTACTACCTCTCCCCTTCGGGAAAGGCCCGTGATGAAATAGATATCCTCCACTTCTACCCTGAGTGGCATTTGGTCAATTATAAAGGCTTCCTCCTCCACATCCCAATAATCAATGAGCATCTCAAGCAAATGTATGTTTGCTTTCATATTCGGTAGTTTGAAGAATTTAAGCAAACCGCATCCTCGTAGGGCATCCAAAGCTTCAGGATCATTCATGACTTCATTATCCACCGCTGCGTGCTCTCTTTCACGCCAAGTGACCGGCATTTTGAGAAAAAAATGATTTGCAACCGTTAGTTTTTGTTTAAAATTGGTTTGCGGCATATACGCAGGTTCCTATGCACACAATCGCGTATAGGGCCCGTGTGTATGTGGGTTTCATATTACCAACCCGCGTATACGCCACGGTGAAATTTGGGCAAAAAATTCAACAGTGAAACATTATCTAAAAATATTAAAACCAGTCACAATCAATTGCAAGCTAAGTATAAGAGTTACCTGGAGGTTTTTGAAGATTTTGAACGGTCAAATTTGTTATATGGGAAGTTTGCTCCTTTTTCTCTAAATATTTGCTCTCCAACTCAAATGGTAAAAATGGTGAGTCCAAAATCCCTATTATAAGTTTTGGAAATGCAAAATTTTTTCAAAATTTTATTTTGTTTGGCCTCATGTGACTTTTAACTTGGGAGCTTGGAATGTCGAGAGTGGTTTGTTTTTCAAGACATTTTGGACGTTTTTTTGACGGTTTTGAGACGGTTCCATGACCGTTGACCCATCATGGCAGGTATCATTTTCTCACTGGCATAGAGGTTAGCGACACCATTGTTCCGTTGCATTATGCATACTAGCCTTCATTCGCCAATACATCTACCATAGGGTCGACCCCATCGTGTTATGGTTCGTAAGCCATCTTCACTCGCCGATTCTTGAAATCATGACACGATGGTAGAGCCATCCTTTACATGGGCATCGTAGTTAGCACCTCACTGACATTTTTTGCCCATGCTGCTCCGATTTGAGTAGGCTCGGGAGTCCTCTGTAGTCCCTCCATGACTTATGCGTGGAAGACTCATTCCTCTTAGCTTCTTCGCTTTGTTTTGGCCTTATACCCTAGAGGCTCTTTTGTGTTGAGTTGTACTACTGCATTGCATGTTGACTACTTGCACCTTTTGGCCTAGAGCCAGCTTCACTTGGACTCATGTTTAAGCCAACTTTTGACCATGACGACTGCAAAATCAACCTTGCATACCTTTGACTTCTGCAACTTGACACACGTTAACCCATGGAAGGAACGCACCTTTGAGTGTCACTGACCAGTTTTCACCTCCCTGCATTGAGCATAGGAATGTTCCATTCCCAGGAACTAGATCATCTGTTTCACCGACACTCGTTCTTTCCACTATACCATAGCATTCTTTTATTTCTTTTTCAAGCTTAAGATAAAAAGACAAAAAAATTTAAAAATTCCAAAAAAGAGCGGGAACGGGACAGTATTTCCATTTATTGTTGGCAGCTAGAGTCAGTCATGTCACCCTTGAACAAAGCACTCAAAACAAAGTCTCCTCCATTTTGGGTGGGATTTAGTTTGACTTAGGTACACCTCAACCTTGTTATTGAGTCAGTTCTCCCCTGATTGGTTATCTCTTCCAATCATATGGAGGGTTCATTCGTGCCTCCTGCATGACGAACTTATACAGAGTGATCATATGCTGCCACATAGTTACATTGAGTCATGCTTTTTTTCAAGGGAAGTTAGCTTGAGTTGGCCTCTCTGCGGTGTCCCTTAACTCATTTTTCAGTCGGCCATCCCTGGTTGTCAGTTTCATGTCTATTATCACATCAGTTATATTGGTCCTTTTACTCGTGCCGGTTTGAGAAGGTCTCGACTCTCCATTGACTTCTTGCTGGCGGGTCTTGTCCTTATCGACGACGACATCTTGCTCTAAGGACAGGCCTAGAGCTGCACCCTGGCCCTATTTTCATTATTGATAGGTCACCTTGTGCTCAGCATCGATCAGTATCATGGGTCTTTGACTAAGTGGTGTCCCTTGTGTTCGACATCATCTTACATTATCACACATTGGGATTCGTGCAGTACCTTGGTTTCCATTCGACCCTATTGGTGGATACCTCGCCTCTGTGTCAGCTTTCATTATTGGTTGGTTCAGAGGGTTTCTGTCGTGCACTAGCCACATCTTGTGTACACCGGAAACGTACTTCAGTTAGGTTACTACATCTCTTTCGTTCGATTCCTTCCACATTATTGGCCTACAGGTTACACTCGGGCTCGATTGATGAAGGATGCCTTAATGCCTTCCTTCGAGTGGATCTTTCCCTATCGACTCCGACTCATTGCTCTAGGGCAAAGATCTAGAGTCCATTTTGAAGTACCTTGGGGTTTGCAGTCATTAGTGGCAGATCCTTCGCTATCGATAGTGGGAAACCATCATTGTCTCCTAATCGATAGATTCTTACAGGTGTTTGACTCCAGCTCATCTATTCACACTTGTTGGATTGTACTGGGTACCTTGATGCTCATTATCATTATCAGTGAGTAGTCTCACGTTTGTTAACGGTATACACCAATGACCGGTAATCAAACAATTTCTCACATGGTCGAATTTAGATCATTTATTCCCATGGTGTAGAAATGTACCATGGCGGTCGGTGAAGACCTCAGGTTGTATCAGCATTCATTGGTTCACTTGACAGTTGCTCATGTTGCTGCTAGTTGATACCACTCCACCTTATATGTTGCAGTCATTCATGGCGACATTCTATATGCTGACACCTGAGTTTGCAGTGTAGTACCATCCTTTTCCATCATGGTCAGTTGGTACCTTTTGGGATCAGTCTTTGATATCAGTAATCCTTTGTATCTTTCAGCATTATTGACAGTCTTATATGTGATATTCAGACATGTACTTGTTCGATCATGATCAGATGATCCATTATGTATTTTCCAGTCATTTATACTTGTATACTTAGTGGATCCGCTTGTACTTGATATGCGGACATGCTTTGCTTTCTCTGAGCATGGGTATGCCCGCCTCACACGGTGTTTCTTTCTGATCTTCTTTTGTGGCTTGGCAGGCTGACTTCCGGTGAAGTACTCCTCAGCTTTTGGCAGATTTCCTTTCCATGTAATTGCTTAATATATTTCGGCCATCATGTACCCCTTCTAACCTCATATATAAGGGGCATCTTTTATAGCTCCAAATCTCACTATTATGGTTTGTGATGCTGCACTCATGGCCTAGGGCAACCCCTCCTTCTAGACCTGGTCCAAAATCTAAAAAAAAATGTTTTATTCCCTGTACGCGACATTGCCCTGAGTTAAACGCGTGCATACACGGGTCCATATATACCCAACCCACGTATATGTATTAAAACACTTAAAAAATATAAAACTCCTTATTTTCGGGCAGAGATCACGGGTTTTACCTACTGATCACCTATTAGTGCCTGTGGCCCCAACTGTTCCCAACCAATTCCTAACTAAAAAACTACTTTGGAATTGGTATAAAAATACATCAAAGGGAAGGCCTAAGGGAGGAGAGAAGAGAGAGAAAGGTTATTATACTGAGATTTTCCCCCTGATCAGGTCTGAAGACCCTTGTGCCTTCTTCACTTCCCCCATTTGTACAGGAAACCCTTGTTTCCTTGTGATTTGATGTTCATCCACTACTTATGACATCTTGGAGTGAGTATTGGAAGGATACCTACTAGAGGCTTGAGGCGGGATGGATCCAGAAGGAGGCTGAGCTTTGAGCCTGTAGAAGTGGTTCAGGTGATATTGCTCTTTTTCGTACTATTCTATTTGTTTAATAAAGAAACACGTCTTGTTCCTGATATGATTCTTTCTTTATGTTAATGATGTTCATGTTTGAATTTCATGTATGAATAAATGTCTAAAAGTTTATAACTAACTCCTTTCTTGTATAACATAAAGATGATTTTCACATAAAATCTTTGTCCATATACTGCTGCATTCCTTGGAATTTTTGTTTTTATAGGGCAAAGGAGTGGAAGGGACGTGAAGAAGGGTTTGGACCCTTGAGGAACTACCCAAACATAGGACCTGAGGTACGTCCTTCTCACCTTAGAAATATCTTTTTCTAGCATAATTGCTGTGTGTGTGCATGTTTCTTGATTTAGACAACTTTCAGTCTGCTAGGGTTCCACCCAAGAACCTTAGGGGATAAAATCCCGCAACAAGAGGGCCCCGCCAAATGTTCTGGGCACATCAAACATAACCCAAGGTCCAAAATTTTGGATATGGGAATACTTCAGACTTATTGCATAAAAATATTCATTTACCTATTCTAATGCTATTTGAAAGCAAATGTGGGTGCATTTGAGTATGTAAACCCATTCAATTTTTATTCTAAGAGATTAAAACTATTTATTTCAAACACTAGACTAATCTAATCAACTAAATTAATCCAGATTAAACAATTGGATTAACATTATTCACCTATTTCTACCTATCTAATCTTAACCAAGATTAAACTGTTTGGTCAAGCTATTCACTCTAACCTAATTAACATAAATTAAAAACAACTTGAGCATGATTAAACTATATGTGTCAAGCCGAGAGGGAATGTGGAATTTTAAACAAGCTGCACACAATTTAACAAATTTATTCTTTTACAAAGCCGAAGGCTATTAGTGGCACTTGATTTAGCATCACTTTCATGTTTATTCATTTTTCCGGGGTTCATTTATTATTTCTTTTCTTTTTCTTTTTCTTCTATTTTTTGTATTTATACCCTCTTTTCATTTTGTATTTTCATTTTTCTATCTTTTTTTTAGAAATCATTTGTATAAAGATATATTATTTACAATTTGAAATACTAAAAGAAAATACTCAATGATAATTGATCCTATAGATTATAGGACCCTAACAGTATCTCTAATTGGAGATGGAACTTCCTGGTGAAGTGTCAATAACACCATAGACTAGTAGCTTTGAATCATTATCTTCAATTTTTGCTGCATCTGATTCTTCTCTGTTTTCTATAGTTATGGTGGTAGAATGTCTCAAAGCTCAGGGCCTTCTCCACGGGCTTCAACTTTGAGATATAAGCTACCCACTCATGGCAAGCACAAAAGTAAATGGTATCAACAATGGTTGTGATAAAAAAAACACTTTGTTAGTCCTGAAAAACATAATGTTTGATCATCCTGCCTTTGACAGGTCCTCTATGTATTGTTGTTCCATCTGTGTTCTTTAGAAAAAATGCACTATTACCTCGGTAATAATCAATAATTTAAGGTCCCATCCAAAAGTTGTCAAACTTACCATGCTTTCCTTTTTCTTCCCTTTTGGAATCCCATTTCAGAACATGATTACTGATTTGAAAGTCATCAGCTTTCGTCCTTCGATCAAATGTTTTCTTGATGCTATCATGGATCAACTGAGTTCTGTTATGAACTACTTCTTTGATCTAATGCAAATGGATGGTCTGGCTTATTCTTCTTTGTAAATCATTTGGTTCCACCTCCAACGCTTGCATCATATTTAAAACAGGAATTCCCAATGAGGTTGGAAAAACAACATCTATCCCATAAACTAGCTGATATGGAGATATGCGTATTGAATTTTTGGTAGTAAGCCTGTCTGCCCATAATGCATTAACTAGTTTGATGTGCCATGATTTTTTATTATCCTGCAACAACTTTTTGATAATGTTAACTAAGATTTTATTGGAGGATTCTGCCAGTCCATTTCCCCGAGGATAATAGGCTGTAGAATGTACCAATTTTATCTGATATTTGTTGCAGAAATATATCATCCTTCTTGACCTGAAAGTTGCAGCATTATGAGTAATAATCTTCCTAGGGCAACCAAATCTAGCAAGGATATTTTTTCTAGGAACTTTATGATGGCTGCATCAGAATCTTGTCTAGTATGTATGGATTTAATCCATTCTGTAAAGTAATCAGTGGCTGTTAGAATCCACTTATGTTTGGGAGATGAGGCAGGGTGGATTTCTCCTATGAAGTCAAGGCCCCATTGTTGTAAAGGGGTTTCAACAGATATAGGCCTTAAGGGTAAAGGAAAAATCTTCTTTTTACCTTCAAATATTGGGGACTCATGGCATGAAGTAATCTTCTTTTGGATATCAAAAATAGGGCGGGCAAGTAAAAGCCTGCCCTCATAATCTTATTTACAGTAGTCTTCCAATATAGGTGTTCACCGTAGTCTCCTTCATGGAACTCTTGGATGACTTTATCTGCTTCATTTTCCAATAAACAGTTTAGTAGAACACCACGAGCATCTTTTTAGTACAAATTTTCATTCAAAATACAAAACTTAACAGCTTTAAGTTTGATAAATCTAGCCTTTGTTTTAGTTAAACTAGGAGGAGCTTGTAAATTATGTAGCACATAAATAATGCCTACATACCAGGGAGAGGTAGCAAAATCTTTTGCTACCATTGGAGTCGTCAACACATCTAGTTCATTAAATATTGCTAGAAAATTTATAGTTAAAGCATGTAAGTTAGATTCTTCCATTAATTTTGCTGACCCTTTACCTTTGTTGAGTTTAGTGGGTCGGATCTCAATACCATATTCTAATATAACAACAATCCACTTACCCCTTTTTCCATCTGGGTTGTTTTGAGTCAGTATATCTTCAACTACTGCACTTGGAACAAAATAAATGATGTATGAATGGAGAATATACACTCTAAAGTCTTTTATAGACTTTACCAGGGAAAAAGCTTGTTTTTCCATAATGTCATACTTCAAGGTTGAATCTCTCAAATATTTGTTGAGGAAAGCAATGGGTTATTCATGGCCCTCATCGTTATTTTGTAGGAGAATTGCAACAATGGTGTGTTCTGAAGCAAATGAAAAAAGTAGAAAATCTTTAGTAAAATTTGGACTAATTAACGCAGGTGCCTGAGTTAAAGCTTGCTTTACACTATTAAATGATTGTCTTTATTCCATGTTCCATTTCACCTTAGTATCCTTCTTTAGGATATTGGTAATATTCTTTAAAAGTTCAGTTAATTCAAAATGAATCTCCTTAGAAAATTTATCTGTCCAATAAAAGGTTGAACATCCTTTATATTCCTAGGGATAATAATTTTAGTATAGCTTCGATTCTACTAGGATCTATCTTGATTCCTTCTTTAGAAATTATGTTTCCCAACAATTTTATTTCTTGCAAACCAAATAATGTTATCTTGGGGTTGAGGGAAATGCCAAATTTTCAACATTTAAAAAAAACTCTTCTCAAGTGATTTAAGTGTTCCTCATCTGTTTCCGAAAAAGTAGTGATGTCATCCAGATATATAACTATGAAATGACCCATTTCATTAGAAAAATTGAAATCCATGGCTCTTTGAAATGTTGCTCCAATATTCATTAGACCAAAAGGCATTTTCACATACATGAAAGTTCCCCAAGGTGAAGTAATTGTTGTTTTCTCTTGATCGCCTAGGTGAACTAAGTCTTGATTATAAACAAAAAATCCATCCAACAAGAAAATCCTGTTGAATCCAACTAACTTCTATAGGATGTGGTCCATCTTAGGCAGAGGGTAATTGTCTTTTAGAGAGGCTTTATTTAAATTCCCGAAATCAATACAGAGTCTAATTTCACCAGTCTTTTTTCCGAGTGGGAACCAAATTGGGCACCCATTTGGAATATCTCACAGGTACTTTGATTTTTGCATCATACATTCCCTTTACCTCTTTTTTCAACTAGAGGCATAAGCATTTGATTAATCCTCAATTTTTGTTTAAAGGGCTTATGATCTTCTTTCAATGGAATTTTGTGTTGTATGATATTGGTTTCATAGGATTTTAGGTACTCATAACTCCAGGCAAAAACATCAATGTATTCTTTGAACATTTAATGTACTTCATCTTTTCAGTTGTAGGTAAAGATTTAGACAGTTTGATCATTTTGGGTTGAAGTTCAGTCCCAATGTTATGTTCCTCAACACCAACTCTAGTGGGTTAAATTTTGGGTCTCTTCCCTACATCATTGAAATCAAATAAATCTTCTAATGGAACAAGCCCTCTAGGCATGATGTTGTCTTTCAGTTGTAAAATATATGTTTCTTTTTTTCTTCATTTATTTCATGAAATTCTAATTTATTTACACTATTATGTACATCATCTTCTATATCAAATTCTACATCTATATTAGTATCTTCAAATTCATCTTTAGACTGCAATATTTTTTCAATCTGAGTAACATCTCCAAAAACCTACCAGTATCTAATGTTATTAGGTACAGTAGGTCTATTCTTCACTTCGACTATATATGGACGAGTAGGATGAAATGTTAATTTACAAGTACTTGCCAAAGTAGCAAGACCACCAGAAAATATATTTTGATCTCTTGAAACTACAGAAAAACTATATTTAGTAAAAGAATCTATAAAGTATAGCATAATATTTCTATAGGCTCTCATCCTAGGATTTTTTCAGAGTTTTCTCTGATTTGTTTTATCACTAACTCAAAATATCCATGAGTGGCAATTTGTTTAGCACCAAGTTTCTTCAAGAGTTGTAAAACTAAGAGTAAGGCTTCATACTCTGCAACATTATTAGAAAAATAAAAATTCAATTTGTAGGAGTGACCCTCTGGGTGATGAGTATATGAATTAGACACCCATATATGAGTACCATCTCCTTCTTTACTCACTGATCCATAAAAACCCAAATTCCACAAAACTTCATATGAATTATCCTGCTTAGTGATTAATGTTTGACCATCATCATTGATACAAAAAGTAGTATTATTGTTTGAATTTGTTCTTGTGTGCTTACATCATTGTAAAGGATAAATGAGTCCAAATAAGAATGAATAAAACATATAGGATAATTGTTAGGCCTATTGTGAGTGGTGATCATGAATTTCATGAGTTTCTCTCTATAAAGTCTTCTATTCTGACCGAAGGTAGGGATGGTTGTGTACAACATATCCATATGTAAAGTTCCTTGGAGTTTGAATCCCCATGAAGGGGAAAGAAACATTCCATATTTGGGTAGGATATCGGCAACAACTATATCCATAAGTACACTTTTGGCAGGGATTTGGACTAAATTTACACATAAATATTTTATAAGTCCAAGGCACTTAACTTGAATAGAATCAAATCTATATAGGTCTTTATAACTTATGGTAATATCTAATCCCAACCTCTCCATAATTATATTCGGCATAAGATTGTGGGAGGCCCTTGAGTCAAGAATAATGTTGTGTAATATTTTATCATGAATAGTTAGGCTAAAATAAAAGGGAGGGACATCTCACTCTTGAAGTTTGCCATCAACTTCGGGGCCAAATAATAATTACGGTTGATCATATGATACATTAACTATATCATTGGTTTCTCCTATGCTCAATGATTTCATTACCTGGGATCTGTACGGAGTTTTATTCATCAATTCTGTGAAAGGAATAGGGATTTTGAGTTTTTCCAATTTGTTTTATATATTAAATGATATCTATGTTTTGTTTGAATTGATAGCTTCTAGTTTATCAGCCACATCTATTTTGTGTATATCTCTTGGTTGGATGGTAGAAGGATCATTTGTTTGAATTGTTTTGGAAGCAGTGTCAAGTTTTTTCTGGATTATAACATTAGGATTATTTCTAGTAAGAATCTCAACATTCTTTTTGGCAGGTGTTTCAATTGGTTTCTTTTGAGGAGTATGAGGTGTTTTTGCTACTCCTGAGGTTGTATTGTTTATGAACTTCCATAATGACATTCTCAAAGCCTTTCTTGTAGTCCTCTATTTCTTCATGTTCAATTTCATGTTGGGATAACAAGAAAAGGTATTGATCTTCCTTAGTAAGAAAAATATAGTCATTATCATTTTCTCCTAATAAATTTATTTGAGTATTCTCTATATCATCAACTACTTCTACCTCCTCATATGTATAATTTTCTTGGAAAGGAGGTATTACCTGCTAATCAAAACCCTTTTGGTCTCTTTGTTTATTTAAAGGTTGATTTCTTCAATAGTTTGGATTTCTTATTTGCCCAGTTTGATTTTCTCTCTGAGGAGTCCTATCAGCTATATTGATTCTGTCCATCATTTTCTCTATTGTTCTCAGTAGACTATCTAATTTATAATCAGTAGAAACAAAAGATGAAGGTTCCTATTTTATTGTTACTCATTTTTCAGCCTTTAACTTAGCTTTCTTGGCGAATAAATTAGCCTCTACTTTGAGTAAGTTTTCTTGCATCTCCTCTAAGGTTGAGGGATCTCTTTCTCTCAGTTTGATTGGCCATATCAACATCAAATCTTTCTAGGAAATGTATTAAGGCCAAGCCCAAGGGTTGTTTAATGGCAATGGGAATTGTATTGTAAACCCTATTGAATTTGTCACAGTACACTTCTATAGTTCCATTTGGGCATCTCTTAAGGTTTTTATAATCGTTAAGGATCTGCAGAGGACTTTTTTTTATTTCTCAACTAGTTAGGAAAGATTGGTGAAAAATAGCAAGGTCAGTTATATTACATGCTGCTAGGTCTTTGAAACACTTTTTGACTTCTGTACCTAAGATCTGGGCAAAAATCCTCAGTTTTACATCATTCTCATCTACTTTGTGAAGATCAAAGAAGTCATTCATCCTATCAATGTGCTGCTGTGCAGTAATAGGAATAGTACCATCAAATTGGAGTATCCTAGTCTGATAGTCTTGGGGCATATTATGCAACTGTGCAGGTAAAACCAGGGGTGCATAGAGAGAAGCCATGATATTTGGTCTTAAGGGAGGAGTAGATATAGGATTTGTGGGAACTGATTGAGTGACTACTTTTGATACTACTGGATGAGTAGTTGAAATTACAGAAGAGGAAGGGACAACTAATTTTGGATGAATCAATTGGGAAGATGAAGCAGATGCTGCAATAGTAAGAGAAGATAGCTCAACATATTGTTGTATGTAAGCTTGATGTACAACTTGATCAAGGGTTGAAACAAGATCTAGGATTTTGTCAAACTCCTGAAGGGCTTTCTGATCTGAATCAACTTCAATAGATGGTCTTATTGGTTTATATGGTTGAAGAATGTCTTCATCAACCATTGTCTGATCAACAACAGATTTAGACTTAGTCCTGAAAAGACTCTATTTGAAAGGTAGGTCGAACTGAATATCTTGAATGGTATCGAGGTTCTCAAGAAGAGAATTGGTCCTTGAAATGGGGCTATTTCTTCCATGGCTTTCAACTAAACTTCTACTTCTCAGTATTCTTTCAGGATTATCTAGAATTTCAGGTGGGTCTGGATTAGGATTGGCTCAAGCATACACAGTTTTTGGAGCCAATTTTTTAAAATTAAAGAAAAACAAACTCTAGTCCTTTATTTCTAATGTCTTAATCATTAAATTTCTTGAAACAAGGATACAAAAACTAGGCAAATAATCTTATGATGATGAATAAAGGATTATTTTTAAGTTCCCCAGTATGGTTGCCACAATGTTAGCACTTAGTAATTTTCTGAGGTTGAAGAAGAAAATCACCAAGGTAACCACAAACCAACTTTGGAAAATGGGATCTAGCCCTTCCAGCTTCAAATAGGGCTCTCTCTATAAGATTTAACTTTGGTTGATTGAATATTAGGCTAGTTATGAAGTTTGGGGTTTGATTTGTATTTGAATGGATGGTTGATAACTTAGATTTCCATTGGGCTATGGAGTCTGTTACATAAAATACATATTGATAACAATATCTACAGATAGATCTCACAGGGCAGGGTAGCCAAACTAACTGGATTCTTTAAGGTCCGTGAAATGGAGGAGAAGAACAGATTTAAGGTTCACTTCAAATATACAACATTTTTTCCTAAATTCTATATTCAAAGATCACAAGAAAACATTGAAATTATTCATATCCTGGTGCAGAGTGTAGATTTAAACAAATTCTTCCCTTTATTTATCTATTGAATAATTTAGATTTGGAAAACAAATACATGCTATACACAGATAAATATTAACACATAAGATGATAGATGCACTTCACCAACAACTTGACACATGAATACTGTGAAAGAGCTTCTGTATTACTTTGGAAAATCTACTAATGCTTCAAAAAAAGATATACAATAATGTTTCTTCGTACAAAAACCATCTTGTACTACTTCAACAATTGAAGTATTTATAACTAATTTACAAAAAATATCCGATCATGATGATGAGGATGTATCTACAAAATAATAGGATTGAATTAAGCTAACCTATTATAATGAAATTAGGAAAATGAAACTATCTGAAGTGGTGGCATTGAAATGAGGCAAAAACTGGTTGTCTAGCGCTGAAATACTGTATGTGCTGTAATGTGAGCTATGCCATTGAAATTACCTTTTACTCTAGTAGTTCACAGAGTTTATCCCAACGATGTTCGCTTGGGATATTCATATTCATTAACTTCTTGTATACTTCGTCAACTTCAGTATACCTGGAAAATGTCGGCCGGGTTATGAACAAATTCGGAATTGCATACTGAATTTCAAGATCATATGATAGTGCTTCCAATAACGCCTTTCCAGTCATGCCAAGTCTTTCGGATGTAACCTTTGAACTGTCTCTTGCCTTGCTCATAATATTCTCACTACAATATGGCCATGTGCTGAGCTTGTCATTAATTACTAACAGGTTTGGAAGTCCTTTCTTGTAGAGAGGCTCCAACTTGGTAAAGAATCTTTGTATTCCCATGTTCATGTTTTGACCCTTCTCTTCAACTCATCTCATTAGGTTCCTTTTAGTTAGCACTTTCGTGACTTTTAAAATTGTTTCAGTCATGTCTTCAATTTCTAATTCTTCCAACTCTTGATTGTTCTTTGAATTTAGAAATTTAATAAGCTCACTAGCTTCATTTGGTTTATCTCCTAGTTTCTTTCTGACCTACTCAATGGCTTCATTCGACCTTTCAATAAGCTCCTGCTGTTCAAAAATGATTTGGATTGAAGGCCAAATTTCTCCCATGTCTTCATTAATCCTTTTCTAGATATTTTCCTTCACCTGTGCCAATGTATTTCCCATGGCATAGTCTTTTTCCATTTTCTGTAATCTTTGGGACAATGTATGGGACTTCTGTGTTTTTGTCAAGTAGGCATTTTCAAACCTTGTACTCTAATTCTATAAAACCTTTATCTCTAGTTTTAGTTTATTTAGCTCTTCTTCATGTATTGACATATTTTCCATAGATTGAGCTAACTTAATTGAGTCATCTAAAACTGATGTAGGAAGCACTGTTGAAGATGATGTTCCTACTGTAGTGGTTGTTGTAGGGACACTTGTATGTAGCAGAGATGCAATAGGAAATGCATCAAGGGGAACAAATGCAAGTTGTGAATTCTATTCCTTTTCCTTTATTAGCTTGTACATTTCTGCTTCCATTTCTTTGATCTGGGCACCCTGTTCTATTAGAAGCTTGATCATCTCTTCCTTTTGTAGCTCTGTCTCTCCAAGTTCTTTGGACTGGGGATATTTTGTATCTGGTTTCTTCAATTTCTTATTTGATTTTGCAATGTCATCATTATTCTTTCTGATTATCTCTTCTGTAGATTTGGAATTGTCTAGATCAAGGCTAACTTTGACCACCATTTCCTCCAAGTATTTAATTCTGGTATCTTTGGAAAGTGAGGATATTTTCTCCAATTTGAGTTGAGATTGCATAATATTTAGAGTAAGTTGTAGTTTTGAGGCAGTGATAGCAGTCTATGTGAAAGTACAATACACCATCTCTCCTATCTGCCTGTGCATATCTATTTGATCCAAAGGATGGACATGATTTGCCTCAAATTCAAAAGTAGTTTGTTTGCAATCTTCTGCTAACTTTGGGTGAGAGACTTGGCCCTGCAAGAATTCCATATGCATTCTTCCTTTCTCTGTATCATATGCTAAGATGAGTCTGTGCTGAATGGAGGAGGATTTATTTCTAAACTTAGCTGATATTTTATCATGAATGGCCTTGTTCCTCTCCTTAATTTCCTTGTATCTCTGAAAAATATCCAACTGTCTCTGCTCTGTAGATGTTTCTAGTGTTTGAGGGAAGGTAGTTGGAATATCTTTTGTAACTGAGGAAGATGATGGATATCTTGTCGTACCACTATCGAACTTAAAAGTCTTCAACCCCGAGAGAACAATAGTTCCTTGTGTGTCCTCCAATGATGGAAATTCAATTTTAGAACCAGAGCTTGCTTTAAGATTCCTAGTATATATTTTAAATTCCTTGGCCGAGACTTCGGTGACTGGAGAATCATCCTCTCTTTCTCTCTTATCTGTTTTCTCTTTGGGTATGGGAGTCTCTAAAGCTGTCCTGGAAAGTACCTACTCCTCAGCCTCCTGCAATGTATTTTCCACCCAAGTGTGCTGGTTCATATACTTTTCTATTTCAGGCCTCTGAGTGTGCACATATGGTGTAGCCTTTTGTTCCACTCTCAACTTGGAACTTAACCCAAAGGGGTCATAAGACCAAGTGAAACTGAGAGGGAAGTTCATTTGTTTTAGTAGGAGGTATGCTTCATCTCCTGTTGCTCTACTATTGCAGATGAAGGGTCCTACTTGTGTCTTGAGCCGAAACTATGATTTCTTCTTGGCTACCAAAAAATGGATGTTATCTGAATGGATTATTTTCCTAATGTATTCCAAGTCAAATATGCTCATTGGAAAATATTTGGGCAGTTTGTATGGTGGTAGCTCTGAACCATACACTCTAATCTCTATGAATTATTGGTAAAGGTACCAATCCCCTGCTTTGACTTGTTCACTGAGCTATAGAACCTTATGAATTTCTTCATTGATCCTTGGAACTTGCTGAGAACTTAACAAACAAGTGGTTGGATATACAAATTGGTCTATGAACTCTGAGAAGCTATATTCCTGTGATTTTTTTCTAACTAAAGAAGTCTAGAAAACAACTAATTGTGGCTCTCCTTGCATATCAAGTTTCTGCACTAAGAATGGAAACTTATCTATTTGGAAAAACATAAACATATACATAAGAATTGATGAATATCTGAACATTCCTTTAGTTAAAAATTGAAGGAATTGTTCATGAATTACATTTGATAAGAAGTTACCATAGTCAAAAGTGACTGATGGTCCTTCTTCTGAAGAAAAGGTGGACAAAAAACCTATAATAGGCTCATTGACCCACTCATCTGAATAGTAACCAAGAATGGAAGACAAAATATAAATAATTTGTCTTTTCCTTTGAGGGAACACAAAAGAGGGATATGGGGGATTTTTCTTAGGGAGTTGAGAGTCTTTAGGGAGGAAGATTTCAAATATGGCAGCTCTCTGGGGGAAAGTTAACTTCTGGTAAATTTCTCTGAGAGCTTCAATGGAGAAAGGGGAGAGGGAATTACTGTGGGGAACCTACAACATTTTATTAATGATATCAGCTGTGACGGTGAAGATAATTTCACCATTTGGGGAGATAATTTCCCTATTTCTTGCAAGGTGTTAGTGTCGGTCTTGAGCCCTCCATCGGTGATCAAAATCTCTTTGCATATGCATAGGTAGGTGTCTCATCAGTATCAGTTTTGCATCCCGTTAGGTATGCCATAACACTGATGGAGGAGCTGGTCTTTGTTCCCTTCTTGGCTTTGCTGGATCAGGTCATATCATTTGAATGAGCTTGTGTTACACTTGTTTTATTTTTGTCTTGAAATCCCAAGTCTGGGTCTAGGGTTTTGGTCAAAATCACTGCAAGGTCATGAGTCAAAGGTCTAATAGTCCCCAGCAAGCTGGAAGGAGGTATGTAAATATGTTCCATTGATATTTTTCATCAGCTACAGCTCATTTATACCTTGGATTTAAAAACTCTGTTTTTAAACCCAAGGTCATGTGAAATTTGCAAAAATAAGGAAAATTTTCAAAATTCTTCAGAATGCTGGCAATAACCCTGGTTTCCTCACTAGAGTCCATCAGATAGTCAACCTGCAAAAAGAACGGAGTTAAAGCACTCAAAAGATCAAATTCAGGCAAAGTGAACTTAAAATAGTGTTAAAGTGAAGGTCAAAGCAAAAAACATTAGAAAGTGGGTTTGGTGATTTAATATTTTCAAATTTGGACCTATAAAGACTAAATTTCCCTCTACATAGCCTCATTATGCATTTGAGAGCTTGCAAAAACAAGTGAGAGGTCAAGAAGGCGATTTGCAGCAAGTTGGGTTCATTTTCAGGGGGCGCAACCACTCAAACTTGGTGCATGACCAGTTGGGCGGGGCGCTACCACTCAGCGCCAGTTCTGCAGTGTGTTTTCCTAAGGGGCGCGACCACTCAGAGCAGGGGCGCGACCACTCGACCTGTTTTGTCCAGAAACCCTCTAAATCGACCAAATTGCCCTCCTACGTGCTAAATCGATCGAGGTAGGCACTCAAATCATAAATGATGCTAATGGATGATGAAATAATGATGTGTCTAATGGTTTTATCATTTAAGATTGCAAGAGAATGGATTAATTTGGCTGTTGCTAATGTAGGCATTATGCTAGGGTTGATGTGTTTTTTCAAGGTTTTAAATCCCTCTTTATTCCCTCCTTGTTTCCTATTAAATTAAATTCACAAATGTTATAATATTTTTATCTCTTATTTCATTTGCAATAAATGCTAAATTTCCCATCCCAAATTCCTAAAACCTTATCCCTCCCCAAATCCCTTTACAAAACCCTAATGCCCTTTCATATATTCTACCCAAACCCTAATACCCTCCACACAGCAAGCAAACTAAATGAACAACAACAAGAAAAATAAATGAATAACATAAAGAATAAAATGTTATGTAAAAAGAGAAAGGAGCAGTAATATGCCAAAATGACCAAATATAAAAAAAAAGTGATATTGTTGTTGCATATCCATGGCAAAAACAAGAAAAATGCAGTTGTGTATATGTATAAAATGGACATATTGCTGTAATTATTGTCTGCAAAAGAATATTGTTGTGTCTCCCCAAAACCAAGCCCTGTTTTCCTCTCTACCCCTTCCCTAAAATCCTGTTCAATTAAGATCCCTTTTTCCCTTATGACAAGATGTAAAAGAAGTCTTATTCCCCTATGATTAAATCCTAATAAAGTGTTTCGTTGCAAATGATTTCCTAATGATGGAAGATGAGATGATATGTTTAACATTTTGTGAATTATCCCTAAAAATCCCTTTTTTATATATTTTCCCATTCCATATTAAAAATCCCTCCCCTAACATTTCCCTTATGATTTTTTCCCCTTGAAAACAACATACTTCTCAACATTTTTGCAGGCAGAGGCAACAGTTCAATTTATCCTTCAGTTTGCCCATCTTGCTCCAAAACCATGTCAGATACTGAGACTTATGAGCAAGGTGATGACCATTCATCATCCACAGAGGTGGAGGTACAGCAGAGGCCTCGTAAGGGTGGCAAAGGTGGTCATCATAGGAGAGAGGAACCCACCTCTTTAGCA
>APFE030951064.1:15723-46172 GCA_000404065.3 Pinus taeda | reverse complement strand
CCCTATTTTCCCCAAACATCATGTACTAACACCCCCAAGGGCCTTGAGATCTGCTCAAGTGTCCAGTTCCACTTCACTTCATGACAAACTACTGGGTCAAACCATGAAGTTTAATCAAGAAAAGAAGCCACATTTTTTGTGTAAAAGGCTTTCTTATCATTTCATTTATTTTTTACATTCTAAGTTCTATCCCTTAGAACTCAGTCTTTACCCCTTCACTCACCTCACAAAGCCATATTAACCACTAATGTACTATTTAGCTCCCTAACTTCCCCCCTTCCCTAATTCTATTACAATCTATGGAAAATTTCCCAAAAAAATATCTATAAAAACCCTCCCCCTAACATTATAGCTATATAACCCTTCCTTGGGGAAATATTAACCTATCTGGGGTTGGTATTAACCCCTTTGTCCCTAAACTATGGCTTCTTTCAAGAAACTATGGTTAAAACCCAAAAAGTCTGAAACCCCGCCCTCATTAACCCATGTACCCTTTTTTCCGCCCGAATTGCATTTTTATTATAATTTTTTTTTAAAATAAAAACATTTTAATAAAATGCGCGCTTAACCTATAAAACCCATATCCTAAAGTTTTCTACCCTCCCCGCGCCCAATTTATTTAAACCCATTAAAATAATGGGCGGGTCCCCCCCGCCTTAACGCGCCGCTGTATCGAAATCGCCGCCCATCGTCCGATCATCCGCCCCACCCATCCAACGATGGGTGGTCAATTTCATGGACAAGTCGCTCGCCCTTTTGCGTCTGTGGGATTGGCGGTATTGCCGCCGTATCCCCGCCATGTGTCAGGCTCCCGTGGTGTTCGCTGCCCCCCCCCCTCGATACCACTTACTGCCCTCAGGCCTTCCGGGGAAACCACTTACCGCCTCCTCCCCGTGCTGACGTCACGCCCCCGTTAGCGTGACGTCACCCCTCCTTGCCGCCACCATGCCTCCACGTCGCATCCATGTCACCCGTTAGCATGACGTCACCCCTCCTTGCCACCACCATGCCTCCACGTCGCATCCATGTCACCCGTCAGCCTGTCCACCCTGCCACCGTGTCATTGCCACCTGGGCACCCACGTCAGCTGCCATGTCACCCATCTGTACCCGGGACCATGATGACGTCAGCATGACGTCATCACCAAAAAGGCGCCAATATGCCAAAAATGCATAAAAATACGAGAATTAGCCATTATTGGTTATTGTTGTTCATAGTTTCTGGAGCTCCTCTGCATTAGAAATCGACGTGCAACGGTCAAAACGCCAAATTAACCCGCCAAAGTTGCTGCCGCCTCCATTGTCAACCCGAGCACCTACAATTCGTCCGGTTCAAACACCTCCTACGCCATAAAACCAGGTATTTTCCACAGGCGTCCTCTTTACCCACTGTTCTCCTTTGCTATCCTAATTTCCTGCATAAGAACTCTGTTAAAAACTCCCCATTGATAAATTGACCACTGAAATTTACTTAAGAAGCCAGTGAAACCCCTGCGTGACAGAAAATCTTGAAGAAACCTGTGTCCCTCTGTAAAATTCACCACAAAAGCAATTGAAGGAGCCGAGCTACCGCTAGAAAACTAATTTAGCAGTTCTCTCACCCCTGCTAATAGAAATTCCCTGCAAGTAACCAGCTAATTAACTCAAACACACTCTGGTTCTTCAAAACATAGTGCCCCATAGTTCATTGAACCTGCAAGAGCCTCCTTACACTGTCAAGTTGCTCACTGCCAAACAGAAGTTAGCCAGCATTCCTCAACTTCTGTACCAAACTTGAAAATCCAGTAAGACATCCAGTTAAAACCAGACAATGGCCACTCCAGTTGCTCTGGATGTAGCCCCTGTGAATCCACCTAGCAAAGAACTGGAAGCCATGCCACTGGTGGACAATGATTTCCTCATCACAGACTTTACGGCAGAGAGGAATCATTTACAAACTTTCTTCCAGCTAAGGAACAATCACCTGAACAACAGTGACCTGTATGGCATCTGGGAATCCAATCTGCCCACCTACATCCTGCCTTCTGTGAACATTTTTCCTGAAGTCATTCACCTCTGTGCAGAAAACTATGACCAGAAGCTCAGAGCTGTGAAGTCTCCATCTGGGAGCATCCTTTTCTACATAACACCGGATTCCATCAACCAAATCATGAAATACAAGCAAACCCAACTGCTATACCCCTTCTCCATTAACTACTTGCTAGATGAGGGCTCCAAGCTCTCTAGCACAGACATAGCTGCAGTAGCCAGGAAATTCATGAAGGCAGACTGCCAACCTTCTGGGCCACCTCCTTTTTCTTATGCAGATTTCAATGAGGTAGGCAAGCTGGTGGTGGATATGCTAACCTCTGTGCTGGGGTTCACCACAAATGAGCATGTTGATGAAACTGTGTTGGTCATGCTGTCTACATATAGCCTTGAGAAGCCTCCTGCTATGAAGTACAATTTTGCCAAGTACATTGCCAACAAGATACATGAACAATTTTCAAGGTTGAAGAGGGAGGCAATATTTAAGTATTCATCATACATCTATCACCTGTTCATGTATTACCAGAAAGATTGCTTACAGTGCCCAATCAAGAAGCTAGACTCAGAGGGAGAAAGGAGGTATGTCATCTTCTGGTCTTTAGTCTTCCACCAAGTCCAGAATTCTCCCTACTCATACTATGAATTTATTGACCAGTTTGTGTATCCAGTCACATGCCTCTTAAATAGGACCCCTCCTATCAGATTGTCCAAGGATATGTAGAAAATCTTGTAGCTATCCAGGAGTTACAAGATAGGTGATTGGTACTTGTACCAAAATCACACAGTCATCAGAATCTACGGTTGTGAGCTTTGTCCCTACAGGCTCCCAAAATATGTGCCTATGAGGTTATTTTCCCTGGAATACTACAGACAACTCATAAACTATGATCAGACACACTTCCACAGTGCCAAGAAGAAATCCAACCTAAAGTTTAGAGACCACCTAGGCCCATTTGTCATGAACAAGGAATATGGTTGGCAAGAAGCTGATCAAATACTAGGGCAACAACTCAAACTCAAACGAAGCTTCTGGTGGGGCCCTTATGACCCTGAAGGTTTCATCAGTGCTAGGAGGGTAAAGTATAGGCTGCTATCCTATAAGCATTGCCCATACCCACAAATACAACACTTTGCCAACCAAGATGAATGGGTACCTGAATCAATAGTAGAGGAATTGACTCAGGAAGAAAAAATGGAGCAGACTATGAAAGACTTGGAAAAAACTCTTGACTTAGATTCTTGTCAACAGGTCATCTTCAAACAACCAGTCCAAGTAGGAGAAGGCACTTCTACCACTCCAGCTGTACAGGACACCCAGCAAGCTCCAACAACAACAACTACAGCAAAGGGGAAAGAAAATATGGATGAACAGAAACAGGCAGAGACAGGGCAGCCCAGCACATCAAAGGATCAGCAGTCAGGGCAAGCCCCTCCAGAGCAAACTGAACAAACCAAAATCCCAGTTTTGCAGACTCCTCTCAATGATGAGAGAGGGAAAAAGAGAGATAGAGAGGAGGTCACACCTCCAACAGGATCATCACAACAACCAGAGGCCAAGAGGCCGAGGATAGACCCTGAAACAGAAGAAGAAGACATCAGTGAGGAAAGGGCAGAAAGCCACAACAGAGAACGACAAATGAGCTAGCAGACTGCCACTAGCTCATTTCAGCTAGAACAGGCCCAACAGCATACCATAGAGGTATCCTCCTCAAGACAACAGGGCAAGAAACCAACTGCAGTCAAAGAAGGCTTCATAGAGATCAAGGCACAAAATGAATTAATTGGTGAGAGTGCATCTCTATGAGCAATTCTTGAAGACAACTCCAGCCAAAAAACAAAGATTGATGGCTGCCTATGATCTGAAGGAAGAAAAAATGATCTTCACCCATTTGAAGCCTAAAGTCCCACATCCCAAGGTCCCCCTGATTCCATCTGATTCTTCCTCTTCCACCTTGAGCTAGGGTTTCCTTTAGATTTTCTCTTTTCCTTCCCCTCTGGTTTCTTTTGAGCTCTTCCAGGTGATTCCTTCCGTAGTGTTCGTATAGTATATTCTCCTCTACTATATAAATTTATAGAGAGATATATATAGCTGTCTTTTGTATATTCCCCTTTACGTGTTTATGAGTATTATTATTAATATTCTACTTAAGTTTTAAGGAATATAAAATGCTATATATATATATATATATATATATATATATATAATATATAAATAAATAATAATATAATTCAGTTATTATTCTAACTTTTTAATTAGTTATATGATTTTTTGGCATTTGATGGGGGACTCTCTCCAGCTTGGCTAGTTAATTATGTAATGCATTCCTAAGGGCCTTATTATTTCGTAGTTAATTATTATTTCTAGGTTCTAATTTATTCATTTTATTTACATTGATATCTATATTCTTATCTTTATTACATTTTATTATTTTTATTTGCATTCATAAGGCCATTATTATTACGTAGTTAATTATTATTTATTCTAGGTTCTAATTTTATTTATTTTATTTACATTGACATTTTCTTATCTTTATTACATTTTATTACTTTTATTTGGTTATCTAATCATCTATTTAAATTAGTGATAAATAAGTATGGTATGTCTAGATATCTTTTAACAATTTAGACATAAAAATATATATATATATAGAATTAAACTAGTTAATAAACTATCTTATTAACTGTTCAAACTAACTATTAGAGTTTAGATTTTCCTGATATTCATAATAGTATTATTAATTAACATATTAAACAATTTTATAAAGAGAAAATTATAAACAATTTAACTTAACTTTTTAAATTAACCATAAAGATTAGTAATCTCTTCGTTTACCTTAAATTTATATATATATTTAGTAAATAAATTAATAAATGAATAATTTAAAGCTCTATACTTACCATATATTTGATATCCTAATAGTATTATTTCAACCAATTATTATGATTAAATTTGACTAAGAAAGTATATTATTAAATAAATCATTTTTATTTATATGATAACCTTTAGAATTATTATATTTTTGATGCCATCGCACCTAACTTTACTTATTTATAGAAATAGAATAATATATTAAATCTTAATATTATAAAAATAAAAATAAAAATAAAAAGAATATTAAATTTATTAATTTAGTTTTGACCTGGACCCTGGAGTCCAAATTAGCCGTTATGTAGCCGTTGGAGTCTTTGCTCAGTCTATTTAACATGCTAAGCCAGATATGTGTCTTCAACTTGTCCTGACGATGAACCACTCTAGTTGGTTCGAAACACGTCGACAAAGGTCTTTTTTATGTGATTTACGCTGAAGCTCCTTTTATAAAAACTGTCTATTTCATTTTTTTAGTTTCCCTAATTGTAGCGCAATTTACTAATTTTGGTAGTTTTTCGGGTCCTGAACTTCCAGAGCTGTTTTGAGGTCCTAAACGACGTTTTTAGGGAAAACAAAGAGATAGGAAAAATACCAAAATCAGTAAAGCCATTAAGACCATTTCTCCTTGGCCTTCTCTTCAATATCTTTGAAACAAGGTATTATGATAGCCAAATGGAGATCGTACACCAAAGTTACGACCCTGGGAAGTTGATGTACCAATTTACCCAAATGGGGCCCATAGTGTTGGTGGTTCATCTCATAGGGTTAGGTTTTTGGATGTTTAGGGGTTTCCATTGTTTCTCAATAATAAATAGGCCTTTGAGCCTCATTGTAACACAGTTCAGCGGCATGTAGCCGCCACATCTCTTCTAAGATATAAGCTACCATCGCCTGAGCTAGTTCATTTTTATTTCTGTATGTAAGCATATTTCATTTCTTTGGTATATTAATGAAATGAAGTTTTATTTCTGCTGCATCTCTGTGTATATGGGTATTTCTATATTTTGTTGCATTCCTGCATAAGCCCGGATCAAATTCTGACACCAAATACAATAGGCAGTAGGAGGTACTTGGGGTCATCAATGGACTATCTCAAGCAACTCCTCAACTTGAACTGATCTGCATCCTCTCTAGTGATAATTTTAGACTTAGATGTCCATCATAGTTTCACAGGAAATCCTTTGGTTTAGTTTTGTCTCCATTAGTCTTGTAAATCTGGTCTTTATATTATATGTATGTCTTGGACAATATCATTTTGTTTGTTTTGTTTTGATATCATGATGTCGCAGACTAGGGGCCTACAAATTAAAATTAGCACACAACACATAAAATTGAAAGAGACACAAAAATATGCGTATAAATATTCAGAAATTATTCATTAATAAATAAAATATTTACAAGAGAACTATTGGAAAAATCATTTGCCTCTGATTCCTGTCTCTCACTCACTTACATGCCTTATAGGCTCACCTAGATTTATACAAGTTGATCTGAACCCAAAGTAGGTTCTAGATCCTAAATAAACTCCCACAATATCTCTCATGATCCATAAAAACTCTCACTTAATCCCTTATCTCTAGATAAGATCTAACTAACCCTAAAATCTCTCAAATCTTCCAAAGTATTCTCAAACCTTCTCCTATTTACAATAATTCTCATCCTCTCCTAAAATTATAGTAAAATACAATAAATAATTAAATCCTAACTTAGGAAATTAACTCCTTTAGTAAACATTCAACCTTAGGTTAAATGCTCCTGCATCACACTTCCCAGGTAAAAGAAAATCATGGTCTCCCAACCATATGTCTTCATAAACTAATTAAATTCCTCCTGGATCCCAAAATTTAGTTTGTCGCTGATCAACTGCTCTGTCATATTGTTGCCATTTTCTTATTGTCTTCCAAGCTTCCAAACTTTATGATGTAGTTATCCTCCTCCTTTGTTGATGTATACTCGAGCAGTCAAATGTATCATGTTGTTGTTTTTTTGCTTCACCTCGCAATATCTTGGTTTGTGTGTTTTTTCCATTAGTTTCCTTAATTCTTCAATCTCATCATCCAATTTAGTTTCTGATTGAATTTTAGTGTTACTAGTTTGGAAAATCAATTCACCATCTCCAACATTAAATTGCAAATTATATTGTATCTCAGGTTCCACATTTTTGCTACTTGAACATTTCTCTTCTTTATCTGCAACTTGATTCGATTGAGGTTCCATCAACATCTTCTCTATCAAATGTAATTCTTCTTCATATTTCATAAGCATTTTATGGTCAGTTTTAAAAATCATTTCAAGAATGGTCTTCATCTCTGCATGAAATAAAATTAGTGTCTTGTCCATCATCTGTAACACATACTACATCCACACACTAATTGTCAGATTTAAAACCAACATAATTGTTATCTTCCATTGACGATTCAGTCATCCTATGGATCTTCTAAACAATTTGTGGCGCCATCTGTGGGAATCGAACCCATGCTTACATCAACAAATTTCATTTCATCATCATCATCATCATCCTCACTAAATATCAGTCCTTGTTCTGGTTCACAAATGCATACATTCATCTCAATTATATGGAGTTTTTTCATTTTCCTTAACAAAACTTTCAAATTGTGCCTTTTTCTTCTTGCAATCAATTGCTTGATTGACCATCTAGCTATCCTCTTCATTTTCCATCCATGTTTCTAATTTTGTAGCAACTCCATCAACACATCAAGTTGTGCCTTCAACTCAATTATCTCTTTCTTGAACTCTTCATCATGTATGCCGACTGCTATGGCATCACTACAAATTTTCTTTGAATTCTGCTAATGACTATCCATAGTCATTTTCATCTCCTTCTTCCTTTGTATAAGCTCCTTTGTGCTATGCTTTCTTTGCTGCAAATAACTGTAATATCCATTGTCTTTACAATACATTGACCAGAATTTTGGGTGTTGGGCTCTACCGATCATGCACCCAATTACAATTAACGACTCAAATTTAAAATCATTTTTGACTTGACTTATGACTCTTTAACTCCAGACTTATAATTTGGCATTAAATCTTTACATTAATGGAACTTAGGTGTCAGGTATAACCGAAAATGCACCTTTTTATACAATATCTTCTACTCAACTATAAATGACTCTCAAGTATTCATACATGCAATTCCTTAAAACCTCCACTTTACAAATAATAAGCAATGACTCAATTCACATGACTTTACTTCTTTTATGTTTTATTCCTCTTTTACATGAAAAAACCCATGGTTTCTCAAAACTACCCATTCACAATTAAACCACTTTTCACTTTTTAAAAGAAAATACCCAAATGTCTAAAAGGAAAATATATTTTCATTTTTTAAAACCTTAAATCACCCCCCTTTTTTAATATGAAAGATAAATAGCTAAATTCTGGACTCCAAAATAAATCACTTTTACCACATAAAAAATTGTCCAGGGAATTTGACCTCCTTTTTTGATTGGTAAACCAATGAGTTGAAAAGTAAAACGAATGAACAAAAAAAATTGATTTTATTATTGATTGGAAGGATTCACATGTATGTTTCTTTCCTAATTTATTTTCATTCTTCTCAAACCTGAAGGTAATCTCCTCCCTTGCTCACCAAATTGTGGATTTTGGCTTGATTTCTTTTCTTTTTATGCAATAGAGTTGGCATAAATGGTGGACCTTCTTAATTTCTTTGCAAGGGTGAAACAATGGATCCTGCAAAGAAAGAAACTTTGTATTTTCTATATAGTGATGTGTTTTCCTTCAACAATTAGGGAAAAACTGCTTCAACGACTTTATGTTTTTACAGTCGCGTTTGCTTCCTTAATCATGGCTCAATACAACTCCAATGCTTGTGGATTCAATGAAAGTGTATGGTTCTTGATTCGATGTGTATCTTGCTTGCGAAAACCATTTGATACAATGGCTATATCCATAAAAACTTCATGCTACAATGCTTTATCAAGAAATTCTGGTAGCTTCTCCTTCTCTTCATAATAGTGGGATCGAGCTATGGCCGTCCATAATCAATGGCCCCTGGAATCTTTTTTCTCTAGAATATTTTATTGGACGCTGGGCATATCTATGAATTGGCTCCAAACAAACCCCAATACATTTTTTTTAAACTTCATGGATCAAGCTACTGCTTTGATACCAAAAATGATGTCACAAGCTAGGGGCCTACAAATTAGAAATTAACACAGAACACATAAAACTAAAAGAGACACAAAACATATGCACATAAATAATTAGAAATAATTCATTAATAAATAAAATATTTACAAGAAAACTATTGGCCTAATCATTGGCCTCTCATTCCTCTCTCACACTCACTTACATGCGTCATGGGCTCACCTAGATTTATACAAGTGGATATGAACCCAAAGTAGATCCTAGATCTTAAACAAACTCCCACAATATATCTCATGATCCATAAAACCTCTCACCTAATCCCTTATCTCTAGATAAGATCTAACTAACTCTGAAATCTCTCAACTCTTCCAAAATACTCTCGATCCTTCTCCTATTTACAATAATTCTCATTCTCTTCTAAAACTATAGGAAAGTACAATAAATAATTAAATTCTAACTTAGGAAACTAACTCTTTTAGTAAACATTCCGCCCTAGATGAGATGATCTTGCATCATATCATCCTTGAAGTTTAAAGTTTTTGTGTAAAGGATGGTATACAATTATAATGTAATAGTTTTGACTGGACACTCTTCAAGAGTAAGCCCTAGACTGTTATCTATCCCTATGGTATATAGGTACAAGAATGATTTAAGAGAGGGACTTATAGTCTACAAGATACATATCCAAAAATGTAAACTTTGATCAATTGTAAAAGAGTTTCTGGATATCAATAGAAAAATAATGACAATTAAAAAAAAGGAAAGAAAGAAAAAAGAGGTGAAAACTATTTTGTAAAATATTGTTATCCACAAATATTTACGCCGATATGGTCGATTTGACTATTTCCTTTCACCCACAATTTAAAGGTTTATTGGTTATTTTAGGAAATGTAAACCTTTCATAGAAAACGTTGTCATCGAGGGCTTAGCTTTTTCCAAACAAAGGCCTATGTCTCTGTCCTGGTGATGGAGGCAGTTATTTGGAGGCAGCTATTAGCAACATTAACTAGAGCATTGCATTGTCTTGGTGATGAAGACCCATTGACAAGAACATTGCAGGACTAAAACCATTAGGTTTGAATCCATTGCACAAGTAATTGTTATAGACATTGGAGATAGGTAGAGGCTTATATTTATTTACTTTATTTTTTTTTGTAAGCTTGGTGGGACTACATATTTATCATGTCCAATATATCACCTCTATCGAGGTGGGAAATTGCACTTGTGACTTTCACATCAAAAGTGTATTAACCAAAACACCCGATCACCATTTATCCAAGACCCCTAATTATTTACTTAATAAATATTAAATATAATTTCTTTTGTATATAAATTATATATATAAGTTGGTTCACATCTTTAATGTAAATGCTTCCTTTTAAAAAGATGTGAATTGAATTTAATGATTCCGTTTGTCAAAATGCAATATAAAATCGAAGGATGGGAAAGTTAAAAACTAATTACAGTTATAGAGGGCGTCTCCCTTTTTTGACATGTTGACAAACCTGAGCAATATGACTGGGATAGTTCTTTAGGTCAAATGTTATATTTATATTTATATGAAGATATTATGTATTTTAAATTATAAATTGTTGTACATAAATTAATTAAATTTAAATCTTTTGCAATACTATGGATTACTGAAATAATTTTACTCATCAATCCATAGTATGCATATTAAATTGCAAGTCATTTGTGCAAAATGAAACTCTCCAAAGAATATGGTAGGGTAGGTTAGCTTTATCTTACACTTATTCTCATTCATTTTCATTTTAGTCATTAATTTGTTGTATGCATATTGAATTGCAAGACATATGCACCTTTTGTTGTTAGGATAAATAGGTTAGCATATCCTCTATCCATGTTAGGATGAGGCTTAAGAAAGGAATGCTTCTTATCCCCTTTTGTTTTTCTTTTAGTTATGGAGGATTTGAGTAAGGGGTTATAACAAGACAATCTTGTAATGTAATTCATCTACTGTTTGTTGATGACATTCTAGTCTTCTATAAGGGATACAAAATGGTTGTAGACAAGTTTAAGGTAGTTATATATTTATTCTATAAGATAATAGGTATGAAAATAAATCTAGAGAAATCAACCCTCTCACTTGGGATAATCTTGATTAGGAAACAATTTATTTTTCACAAATTCTTCCTTTCAAATTAAAATACATAGATATGGAATTGAAGTACTTGAGTTTCCATTTGATTCCAAAAATGTGGAAAGAAAAATATGTTGGTAATGGCTAGCATCAAAATGGAAAATACGACAAAGACATTGTAATAGGTGGATCTCCTAAGGAGGATGCATGGTACTCATTAAAACTTTATTGGAAGTAATACTTATATCTTGGATATTAATGGAATGGATACCAAAAGGAGTTTTATAAGGCATTAGGAAGCTATGGTATGCATGGTACTCATTAAAACTTTATTGGAAGTAATACTTATATCTTGGATATTAATGGAATGGATACCAAAAGGAGTTTTATAAGGCATTAGGAAGCTATGGTATATATACATTTTTCCTCTAAATAATAAGTTTTTTGTTTTTTTATATCTTTGGCATTATATAAGAAACTAGCTCTTCCAAAAGAAATTGGAGGATGGAGAGTAAAGTATCCCTTCATTTAGAAAAAAAATGTTTCTAGTGTGATTTTAATTAAGATGGAGGACTAAAAACACTTTGTGGTAAGAGCTTGTTGATAACCTACAACCCAATAGAGGATCATTGGTAGTGAGTTCAATGGAAAATACATTGTATACATAAATAACAAGAAAGGACCATACATAAATTTATAAACAATAGATAAACATAGAAAAAAGGATCACATAAATAAAAATGGAAGAAAAATCCTTATATTATCAATGGAGAAGGCCAAAGGTCCTTGAATGTGACACCAAGGAATGTTTAGATGTCTCTTGTGATTCATTTCCAAGCTTTCCAAGGAAGGGTCCTTTGATGATGTTTGTATTGCTCTCTTTTACTACAAAAAGGTTGTCATAATGGCGAATCAATTCTCCAAGGTAAACAATTTTTCCAAAATGGAAATTCAAAATTATTGAGAAATCTCTTGAAAATTGGGAAACATATCTTTTCATTCATCGTCTCATATCAAAATGGTTATCCATGAATCTTATTTATATTTTTTTCTCAAGTTTCATTGAAGCTAGTTTATAGTGTTGATACTAATCAAGTCCATTGTGGTTTCACATGCAGGGAAGGGGATTGATAAGATCCTTGAGTTACCAAATACTTATAATTAAATTTCCTAGAGCTTTAAACTATTTTGACGTTAGGTTCCTATAATACTAGTGTAGCCCCTATATTGTTAATGTTGTAACCCATAGAAGCCCACTATTGTTATTATTGTTACCTTACATTATTATTGTTCTATAGGCCCTAATTATATTTTGACCCTTTAGAATCCTGTATACACCAAGTACGTCTTGTCATTTTAATCATCTAAGAATTGTTCATTTACATGATGTAAAATGAGGCTTCCCCCTCAAAGTGGCTTATTATAAAGTCGTTGATCTATATTTTTTTTTTTTGCTAATGCAAGAGTCGTGCCTTCTATTCAAAATGTTCAAAGGGTAAAATTACATAAAATACAACCAACCACAGGCTAAACCTTTTAGCCCTAGGTAAAAGCCTCACCAAAATACAAATCCACCAACTAGGTCCTAAAGACCCAAACAACAGACTCGTAATAACTCAAAACTTAAATAAACAATTCATAAAAGGTCAAAAGATCCGGACCCACCAACATGCACAATAAAAGACTTGGACCCACCAATGTGCATGCTTTTCCCTGACTGTTGATTCTCCTCGCTTGATCCAATGATGGAGGATAATATCACATGGACTAAAAGCACAGAGAATTACCGCGTGATAAACCGCTTGGACCCACCAACAAACATGCTTTTCCTTGACCATTGATTCTCCTCGCCTGATCCAATGGCAGAGGATCATATCGCATGAGCCAAAAGCACAAATAATTACCACGCGATGAGGGCGATATTCTCTCCCCAACCTTGGCCACGTGTTGCGTGGTGAGTGGAATCACTCCCAACTCCGAAAAATCTCTCTTGGCTTTAAGGGCATGCGATAAACTAGAAACCACCCCGAGGGTGGTATTGACACCACAGGAAGTAATGTGGGGGTTTTGCGTCTGCTGAGAAAGCTTGGACTCCGGTCCCTCACACCATTCCATCTCCTCAGGCGCATGAACCAAAAGAAGATGAAAATCTTCTTACCATTCTTGCTGTTCTCCATCTGTCCATCCGAGAAACACCGTCTACTGAGCAACTTCCACCTAAGACTTCTAGGTTTGCGCTTACCTGGGTTAAGGAGGCAGACAGAGACCTGCATCCCAAATGTGACATCACTTCTAAAATAAGTCTTCATAATGAATCCAAATCAACTAGACCTTGTCTCTATGGCTCTGTTTCGAAATAACGTTTTGTCCTCCTCCGCCTGATCAAGATAATGTTCCCTCAATCTATTTTGAGGCATCTCTTGCCAACTCAAATTGACCCTGCTTTTGGTACAGAGCACCCCTTGATTGGCTAGAATGTCCGCCAATTTATTTGCCGTCCTTCACACATGAGTAAAACTCACGGTTTGTAAGCACAAAAGGTGAAACTGAATCCTTTGAATGACCTGAAGTAGCCTCCAATGTCTTGAGACTTTTTCTGGCTCTGTGCCACAGTAGATTCTCTTGACCGAGTTAATGATTAGCTCAAAATCAACTTCAATTATTATATTCTGGAGATTATCCTACTTTAGGATTTCTAAACATTGCTCAAGTGCCATTAATTCTGCCATATTGTTTGTAGCTCTTCCCAAATGGTAATGAAAAATAAAAATGATGCAACCATATTCATCCCTTAACACCCCTCCAAAACCAGCAATACTTAGGTTGCCTTTGGAGGCCCCACCAATGTTTCATTTCAAAAAACCCTGAGGGGGAGGATGCCAATAATCTGGCTTATTGTCCAATTTCTTCACCTTCCTATCCATGCCCTGCGGTATAAGCCCCTGCATACCCAATTGAAGAAGTATCTGTATTTTAGCTTCTAAAGGTGGATCCTTTGGGGAAGTTCGTACTAAAGTACCTACCGTCTCCTTAAGCTGTCTTAAGATCTGCTCAATAATGCGTTGGAAGGAACTTTTTTCATTTTTGAATATTATGTTGTTCCTTTCTTTCCACACATTCCATATTATGAAGCTTGGAGTTAAAGCCCAAGCTGAGCGAAGAAATTCATAATCAGAGAAGTTTTTGTTGAGTATGGAGCATGATTGTTCAGAGGCCTTTGTTTCAGCCGGATGTATACCCCAGGAAGTTTGTACACCCCTTCACGTGAGGGGGTGTGGGGGGGACTTGTCCCCCCTGCGGGGGTCTGGGGGGGCCAATCCCCCCGGTTGGGGTGTCTGGGGGCTCGAGGGTAGCGCCCTCAAAGCTAAAAGAAAATGTAAAATTGCCTTGTAAAATATAGTAATTTCTAGTCAATTTGGGCCATTCATTAGGCAGATGATATGACGGTAGCACTTGTGTTTAGTTTAGGGTTTTTTGCCCTAGAAGGGAACCCCTCTCTTTGTATGAGGGCATTGTATTTGAGGCTATGTAATAGATGTGTATTCTAAGTGAGAAACAGAGAGGTGAGACTGTGAGAGAAAACATAGGATATTACAGCGGATCTGCTGTAGGTTGTGTCTCTTCATTTTGCTGGATAATAGAAAGGAAGGACTGGATGCTCGGGGTGGACGTAGCCCAAACTGGGTGAACCACGTATATCTGTGTCTCTCTTGTTTTATGCGTTTTATGTGTTTATGTTTCTGCAATATTTTATGTGTTCCATTGCTCCGTAATATATAATTTTCTAACAACTGGTATCAGAGCCGAAGGTCTATTTGGCTAATAAACTCGCAGGAAAGAAGGGTTCCTCGTTCGAGTGGGAGAAATGGTGGAAGATGGTAAGTTTAGGGTCGATAAATTTAATGGACAAAACTTCTCGCTATGGAAGATGCATATGGAAGATTATATGTATCAGAAAGATCTATACCCTCAATTGGGCGGAAAAACAAAGATGCCAACGGGTATGACAGATGAAGAATGGAACCTTCTCGATAGAAAGGCACTCAGAACAGTACGGTTGTGCCTCACAGCGTCGGTCACCTTCAAAATTTTCGATGGAAACAACGACAGAGGGTTTGATTAAGGCGTTGGAGAAACTATATGAAAAACCTTGGCCTCAAACAAGGTATTTCTTATGAAACAAGTCAGTTATGTTCTGTAGGGGTAAAATTTGATGATGAAGTTAGAGCTTTGTTATTCTTGTGCTCATTGCTAGAAAATTGGAATGGTTTAGTAATGGCCATTAGTAACTCTGTTTTTGGATCTAGTACTTTAAAGTTTGATGATGTTGTCGGTGCTATCCTTAGCGAGGAAATGCGACGAAAAAGCTCCGGTGAGACATCGGGTAATGCTTTGAGTGAAGAGTCTAGGGGAAGAAAAATGGAAAGAGGAAAGAGCTCCGGATATCGCAGTAAATCAAGGAAAGGCAGATCCAAGTCCAGATCGGGAATAGTGTGCTGGAAATGTAGAAAGAAAGGATACCTAAAGAAAGATTGTAGATCTTGGAAGGGAAAAGAAGGAGATTCACAAGAAGAAAACAATCATGAAGCAAATGTGACAAGTGAGGTGTTATAAGATGCTTTGATTCTTTCTTTCAAAAATATTACTGATTCCTAGGTGGTAGATTCAGGGGCCTCATTCCATGCCACACCTGATAAGAAATACTTTCATGACTATGTTCAAGAAGATTTTGGACAAGGTCGTTAGGGTGATGATAAACCCTGTAGAATTGTTGGAATGGGTAAGGTTCTTGTAAAACAATAGAATGGAAACCAATGGCTACTAAAGGAGGTAAGGCATGTTCCAGATCTAAAGAAAAAATTGATTTTAACAAGGCAATTAGGCGGTGAAGGTTGTGTGACAACTTTCACAGATAAAGCTTGGAAGGTTACCAAAGGAGCCCTGGTAATAGCAAAAGGTGAAAAGGTTGGTACATTATATTTATGCAATGGCACTTCTAACTCTATTAATGCTTTAACTTCCAAAGGACCAGATGCAACATTATGGCATCATAGGCTCGGACACATGAGTGAAAAGGGGATGAAGATTCTTCACTCAAGGAATTTGTTGCCGGGTTTGAAGAATGTTGATTTGGACTTCTGTGACAATTGCATTTATAAAACAGAAGAGAGTCATATTTCTTAGAATTGGGAAAGAAAAGAAGAACGAAAAATTAGAGCTTGCGCATACAGATGTATGGGGACCTGCTCAGGTATCATCTCTCAGTGGCTCTCATTATTATGTTACTTTTATTGATGATGCAACTAGAAAAACTTGGATTTATTGTATTAAGAATAAATCTGATGTATTGATACTTTCAAGAAATGGAAAGCTTTGGTTGAGATTGAGACAGGAAAGAAATTGAAGTGTCTCAGATCAGACAATGGAGGTGAATATTGCAGCAAAGAGTTTGATAGTACTGTTCAGAGCATGGAATTCACAGAGAGAAGACAGTTCCAAGAACACCACAAGAAAATGGTGTGTCAGAAAGGATGAACAGGACAATCATGGAGCGTGCAAGGTGCATGAGATTGCATGCAGGATTGCCTTTACAGTTTTGGGCAGATGCTGTAGATACTGTTGTTTATCTAATAAACAGAGGGCCTTCAAGTTCCTTGGATGGTGGTGTTCCAGAGGAAGCATGGACAGGTAAAAAGGTAAACTACTCTATTTTAAAGCCTTTTGGTTGTGAGGCCTTTGTCCATATTGATAAAGAAAATAGAACAAAGCTTGAAGCAAAGTCAAAGAAATGTACCTTTATTGGATATGGTGTTAATGATTTTGGTTATCGCTTATATGATTATGAAAATCACAAAATCATTAGGAGCAGAGATATAATATTCAATGAAAAGGTCTTGTATAAGAATCAGTTGTAGGAAAAGAAACAGGAAGAAGAAAACAAGGAATACACAGTTCTTGATGAAATCACTGAAAAAGTAAAGGTGCCTGAAAATAATAATAATCAACAACCACAACAGCAGCAACCACCACAACAGCAGCAGGCACCCCAAACACCTGAAAGCGGTGTTAGAAGATCTACCAGGATAAGTAGACCCCCTGAATGATACTCTCCTTCATTATATTATTTATTGTTGACTGATTCCTGTGAACCCGAATGTTATGAAGAAGCAATGTAGGTTGAAAGCAGGAAGAAGTGGGAGGTAGCCATGGAAGAAGAGATGGACTCCTTAATGCATAACCAGACTTGGGATTTAGTCAGGTTGCCTGCAGGAAAAGCTACATTAAAGAATAAATGGGTTTACAGGTTGAAGGAAGAAGATGGAGGAAAACAGAGGTACAAAGCTAGACTTGTGGTGAAGGGGTTTGCACAGAAGAAAGGTATTGATTTTGATGAAATATTATCTCCTGTTGTTAAAATGACTTCAATCAGAACTATTTTGAGTCTTGTAGCAGCTGAAGATTTGCATCTTGAGCAGTTAGATGTAAAGACAACCTTTCTCCATGGGGATTTGGAGGAAGAGATATATATGCAGCAGCCACAAGGATATGAAGTGAAAGGGAAGGAGAAACGTGTGTGCAGGTTGAAGAAGAGCTTGTATGGCTTAAAACAGGCTCCAAGGCAGTGGTATCTAAAATTTGACAAGTTTATGTCTGAACAAGGTTAGACTAGATGTCACTCTGATCATTGTGTTTATCTGAAAAAACAAAATGATGGAAGCTATATTATATTGTTATTGTATGTAGATGACATGCTTGTTGCAGGGTCTAACATGCAGGAAATAAATGTGCTCAATAGAAAATTGGCAAATTCATTTGCAATAAAGGATTTGGGAGCTGCAAAACAAATCCTTGGTATAAGAATAACTAGAGACAGGAAAAATCGCAAATTAAAATTGTCTCTGAATGATTACGTACAAAAAGTGTTGAAAATATTTAATATGGACAATGCAAAACCAGTTAGTACACCTTTTCCTAGCCATTTCAAACTTAGTAAGGAAATGTGCCCAAAGACCCAAGAAGACATGGATTATATGTCTAAAGTTCCATATGCATCAGCAGTTGGAATCTTAATGTATGCAATGGTCTGCATAAGGCCTGATATTTCACATACAGTGGGATTTGTAAGTAGGTACATGAACAATCTAGGAAAGGAACATTGGATGGAAATGAAATGGATTCTCATATATTTGAAAGGTACAACAAATCAAGCATTATGCTTTGGTGGTTCAAACATTTCTCTATAGGGATATGTTGATGAAGATGTGGTAGGTGACAGAGATAATAGGAGGAGCACTACAGGATATGTATTTACTGTAGGTGGAGCAACTTTTAGTTTGGTTTCAAAAATCCAAATTGTTGTTACACTTTCAACAACAAAAGTAGAGTATGTTGCTGCTACAGAGGCTAGTAAAGAAATGATTTGGTTACAAAGGTTTATGGTTGAATTGGGTAAGGAGCATGATATGGGAACGTTATACAGTGATAGCCAAAGTGTCATTCATCTTACAAAGACCTCAACATTCTAGGACTAAACACATACAGTTGAAGTACCATTTCATACGATCAGTGTTGGAAGATGGAGAGTTGAAGCTGGAAAAGATACACACTAGCCAAAATCCTGCATATATGCTAACAAAAGTTGTAACCAGGGAGAAACTGAGAATATGCTCAATCTCAATTGGTCTTCAAGGATGACGATAAAGATGAGAAACAACCAGGTCCAAAGAGGATTCATTGTCTAGTAAATGAAGTAGCGATGGAGTTGCTACAATCATTATCCAATTGGGAGATTGTTGGGTGTGGAGCATGATTATTTAGAGGTCTTTGTTTCAGCCGGATGTATACCCCAGGAAGTTTGTACACCGCTCCACACGGGGGGAACTTTTTCCCTCCCCACGGTGGTTTGGGGGGGGCCAATTCCCCCTGGCTAGGGGGTCTGGGGGCCAACAGTCCCTCGGCGGGGTTTTTGGGGCTAGCACCGCCAAAGCTAAAAACATATATAAAATTGCCTTGTAAAAGTATAGTAATTTCTAGTCAATATGGACCATTCATTAGGCGAATGATCTGACCGTATAACTTATGTTTAGTTTAGGGTTTTTTTTACCTAGAAGGCAACCCCTCTCTTTGTACAAGGGCATTGTATTAAGGCTGTGTAACAGATGTGTATTCTCCAAGCGAGAAACAAAGAGGCAAGACTGTGAGAGAAAACAAAGGATATTACAACGGATTTGTTGTAGGTTGTGTCTCTTCATTTTGCTGGATATAAAAGGGAAGGATTGGCTGTTTGGGGTGGACGTAGCCCAAACTGGGTGAACCACGTATATCTGTGTCTCCCTGGTTTTATGCATTTTTTGTGTTTATAGTTATGCAATATTGTGTGTGTTCCATTGCTCTGTAATGGATAATTTTTCTAACAGCAACAACATTTTCATTATCGTCATCATCAGCATTGTCATCACCCTCATCATTATCATATTTGTCTTTATCATTTTCATTAATTTCATCATCATCATCATTAATGTCATCATATTCATCTTTGTTTTCATCGTCATCTGCTGGAAATAAAACTGAGAGGGGGGTGGGTGGGGTGAATCAGTATTAGTCAAGTTAATGATCCTTTTCTTTTCATACTCAATTTCATATACGCTACTTCAATGAAGGTAACCCGGGTGTGCACGCAACTATGTTTAAAGAAACAAGCGTATACCCAGTAACCTCATGATTTAGTTAATTATCATATGTTGATATTTAGTCTGAGCATCAGTACTTTATTAAACATTAAACCGTAACCATGTGTAGTTAATAACAGAAAGAACCATCACACATAAGCAACACACATGAACACCAGGATGTAGGTGGAAACCCAATATGGGTGAAAACCACCTGCTGTAGTCATCTCTGTATTCTTTTAATAATAAGAAAAATTGTTTACAACATTGTACTAGCGTAGACTCATACCAATACGTAGGCTTCTACCTGTAGAAGGCTACCACCTTCTCTTGTTCTCCAGCTTCTACTGGAAGGGAGCTACAACCCCTTTTCTCTTTTACTAGCCGATATATTTACCAGTACGTAGGTGCCAGCCTACTAAAGGCTACAACCTTCTCACTTACTCCAGGGACTGAGTTTCATAAATTTTCATACTAGATACTCTTGGAACACAACATCAAAATCTGACAGCCATGTTTCATCCAATTTTCATACTGGACCCATCAACTATATTGAAGCTCAAAATCAATCAACACTGTAATACAACTATCAGATACATCTGCATCATCCAATCACTGAAGCTCAATCATAAATTTGAATCAATCAAACTCAATCAACTTTTGAACCTCTAACACAACTGAATCAACCATTCATTCATACTTTAATTAACTTCAACAAATCAACTGGAACAGAGAGATCACTGTAACCAGTGCACAGATTTGTACCCGGAACACTGCATCATTATTCAGAACCTGTTGTAACCTCAAAGAAAAAGAAACTTCGGAGTTTATACGCTACTCGGTTGAAACCAACCTGCGTGTATATGTAGCTTCCCTGATGCAAACCAGTGTATAGATCTGCAAATACATTGCTGCACTTCCAGACTTCAGACATAACCATACATAAAGGATAAAACATGTGTTAGTGATCAGATCTCTCCATTATCAGATAATGATAATTCATTATGATCCTGATCCATCATTAGATTTCATTCATCAACACTGAAGCAAATCACAATCAACCAATCTGAATATGCAGAATACTACCACCAGTAAATAGTCACCAGAACACAATACATAATCTTGAACATACAACAACAAACATAAACCTTATAGATCATACTTCAAAAGATATACACTACATTCATAGGCTGAACTAGCGTGTATATGCCCTTTTACCAAGGGGATCTAGCGTACCAATCTACAAATTTCATTCTATGATGTATACGCTACTTCTATGTGTTGAACCAGCGTGTATATGTTGTTTTACCAAAGCCAACCTGTGTACAGATCTCGAAATGCTAACTTAAAGCATCACAACTATTTCAAACTTCATTCATACCTAGATCATCAAATTTACATAATAAAAGCATGTGTTAGTATTCAGATCTAGCATGTTCAACATCAAACCACATAATGCTAATACATTTAAGCCTACATGATTCCGATACATCATCCATCATCAACCGCATAGGTGCATCCTTGGTTCAGATCAAGCAAAGTATCACAAACCCATAACCAGCATACTAGATCTGCTCTTCATTAGATATTCAATCCTTGAGTTCTTTGCCTAATGATCTTCTCCTCCTTTTATAGTCTTAGGCCTTACTCAATACCATGGACCAAAACCACTTAGAACCAATACCTTGGACCAAATACCTGGGGTCTACACTTCAGACAAGATACCTTGGACCAATACCATGGATCACAATACCATGGACCAAATACCATGGACCAAAACTAAGTTTTCCAACATGTACACACCTTTCCTTCCGTGAAAGTGTGTGTGTACACCATACGTGCCTTTCGTCTGTGAACACGCGTGTATACGCGGCTTGGTCAATGCAGAACCTGCGTATACCCTTCTTTCATCAGTCTGTGTAGCCTGAACTGTAAATCATCACATCTGTAAATGCTATTGTTATGCATTCTGTCACATCTGATATGTCTTCTGTAGATTCATCTAGTTACCATATACAAGAGAGTTGTTCTGCTACAAGTGGGTTTCCATCAAGTACAACACATACATCATAATGCCAACAATCTCCCCCTTTGGACTTGATGGCAACCATGTTGGTGTTGATTACTGCAAGTTGTAGAAATCAAGCAACACCAAAATACTCTCCCCCTTTGACATCAAGGGCAAAGGGCGGACCAGGATATTCTTCCCCTTTGATATCAAGCGCAAAGGGTTGATTCAAAGAAGACTTCCATATCTGAACCACTGAATATAAATATAGATCATGCTCCCCCTTTGACATGCTGAATTTTCTTATTAGGCTTCCCTTTTGTTCATGCTGAGATGTACTGTATCATCCATGCTCCCCTTGAGCACATGCTGAATTCCTTGATATGCTGAAGTATGCTTGGGTCCATGCTCACCCCTAAAATAAGCAAGGTCTACAAAAAGATGTTCTAAAAGAAGAACATGACTCTATACATCATAAATGACCTTCCTATCACCAATGACTCATACATACATCCATCTCCCAACCAAGTGGGGATATACCAAGTTTGACTCATCCACCCAACCAAGCGGGGATATACCAATTGTTTATACATGACTAAAATATAGAAATCATTACATCATCCTTCCCATGTATAGAGGGGGTACAAATTACATCATATGACCAAAAAGGGACTCATCAAAAGACTACAATAGGTAGAGACAAATTATCACAACATGGTTTTTGATATGATCTTTACATACGTGACATTTATGACAAAGACCAAATATCTAAACAAGACCATGATAGTCTTCAGCAACTATCATACACCATGTATGATCTACTCCATAAGTATCTGTCAACAGCATCTAGAACAACAACCTGTATATGTCCATCATTAGTCTGCATATAGATATCAACTCATCTTCTTGATCTCATCAAGACCAACTTGCTTCATTTTCATAACCTTCCAGGAATCAACTAAGAAAATGTCACATCTCCAAGTAGTAGCACCAAGTCATTTACGTCATATATATATGTGAAAATACCATAGTCATCATCCATGATCATAACATCATTATTAAGAACTGCATGATCTTTCCATGAGAACCTTCAATATATCAATCATGTATCATCACTAGGGAACATCCCACATATGATAAGCCTCAATCATGATAATCAACATATGTGAGTATCAACCTATCATCATGAGTTAAGGACTCATCATCATTATGTGACTAAGTCATGTCTTCAAATAGATATGTCTTCATGAGACTTGCAATAACATCATTCTCTTGGCACACCAATAATATTTGCAACTTAAGTAATCATCCATGTATCTAGTATAGCAATATGTGTCTAGTAAACCACGATCCCATGGTCATTTGTCAATATTTCTTGATATCCTCAACAACAACAATCCTCAACCATGTGAGAGCCAAGAACTATAGGAATCTTGTATCATAACTGCACCATATGATCTTTAGAAGGAATGACGACATCGTCATAAAAGAAATGAGTGGCTTCATCATCAAATAATGAATTTGTGTACTCAGGCTTTGTACTTCTATTTCTCCTTATGAAGATCATCATATAAGCACCATATATGTACTATATGCATCATCAATGAGTCATCTACAATCATCCATGAATCTGATCTAAATACCAACTATATGAATTCAAGAATCATATGAGATTTTATCATGGGCAACTCTTAATCGTGACATAGCAAGATGTGTCCATATAAGCATCATCATCATTGATTAAGTACCAAGGACTTCTAGTCATAATGCCAACAATGCTTTATTAGAAGCATAACATGTTCTCCCCTTCAACCTGTTTCACCTGTTCACTGTTATATTTGATCACTACATATATCAGTAAGAAGAATCAAGGCATCACCATCAATTAGATATACATGAAGTTATCAATAACTTGTGAGGATCAAAAACACTTCTAAATAACCTATACAGTCTATAAACATATATCATCACGACAGAGAAAATTGTCTAAATCATATCAAATTAGTTTCTTTGAGTCTATCCTACTGCATTTTTCTCAAACCACATATACGCGACTGTGCAGCTTCGAACTCGCGTATATACGCGGCTTGTCATCAGGAAACTTGCGTATGATATTTAGAACATTGAAGTTTCACACTTCCAGCTCCCCCTGAGTTTGTTATGTCTGTGTATTGTGCCATGCCACATTTTTCTGACTGTACTTCCTTCTTCTTCCATATCTTCAAGAGTGATGATGATTTCTCCTTTTGGTATGGTGCCCGAAATTTCCTCCTACAGTCCTTTGCTATATGTCCAAACTTGTGACATGCATAACAACTTACATGTTTCATATTTCTTTTGTAGCAGTCAATGGCTTTGTGACCAAACATATTGCAAGAAAAACAATATCCCTTAAAGTACCTGGAAGCTCATGATCTTTCTATGTGATGGTCTTGAACCATTCTCCTTCCACATCTCACTACTACATGTCCAAGATTATGACATATAAATCATTAACATTATTCATTTGGGGAAATGACCGACTATCACTTGCATAGTTAGGAGTGAAATATTTTCTTTGAGAATTTCTTTCCTTGGTTGTTGATGGGATTGATCTCTCATTTCCTTGTTGAGTATTTTAGATTTTGTATTAGAGTTCCTTGTCTTACTTTGTGAGCTAGATTCACCTTCAACAGATTCATGAAAACCAAGACAAGTTTTGATGGCAGGAGACCTTTGACTACTAAGAATATCATCCAATATCTTAGTACTATCTTGAAATCACATGAGCTTATCCTTTTCTTCTAATTTACCTTTTAGTATATTTACCTCAACCTGATGTTGCTCTTCCTTTTCAAGATACTGCTTCTTTATGATTTCTTCATCTTTTCTTCCTTCTTCCATCTATTGCCTTAACTCAAGAACTTCATTTTCTTGTTTTTCAAGAGCTTGGATTAGTTCTTTATTCTGCTTATTTGATCTTTCAAGATCTTCTTTTAACAAGAGGATCTTAGCTTCAAGACTTTCATAGTAACTGGATCTATCTCTGAGTTCCTTGATTGTTGTGCTTCTTTCATTTTCTTCATCTCTTAATGATGTTACTTCATCCTGCAGCTTTTGACATTGGTCTTTCTTTTCCTTGAGTTGCTTCCTTCTTTGTTTCCTTCCTCTAGTTGAGCTTTTAGTTTGGTAGCTTCTTCTTTGAAGGCACATTCCCTTTTTTCCAATAGATCTTGTTGATCTCTAATTTTGTCTGTAAGCCCGTTAAATTATGCCTCTATTTGATATCTTTCTTCCTCACCCATAAGAGCAAATTCAGTTGTTTCACTATCACTTTCATCCTCTTCAAATGGATGGAGAAATGTATCACCAGAGGATAACAAATTCATACCTGATAGTTCTTTTGCTTGTTCATCTTCATTCTGAGGTGATTCTAAATCTAAAGAGTTGCTTCCACATAATCCCCATTCGATTCTCCTAGTGTCATAGTTCCTTTGAGATGTCTTCTTCTTCTGAGGCGCTTTCTTCTTTAGCTTCTTTCCCATTGTTCTACAGATCTCCTTCAAGCGATCAAGCTTCTACCAAAGGACCTTCTCTGACTCCAAATGTTGGAAATAATACTGAGAGGGGGGGAGGGTGAATCAGTATTAGTCAAGTTAATAATATTTTTCTTTTCATACTCAATTTCATATATGCTACTTCAATGAAGGTAACCTAGGTGTGCACGCAACCGTGTTTAAAGAAACAAGCATATACCCAGTAACCTCATGATTCAGTTAATTATCATATGTTGATATTTAGTCTGAGCATCAGTACTTTATTAAACATTAAACCGTAACCATGTGTAGTTAATAACAGAAAGAACCATCACACATAAGCAACACACATGAACACCAGGATGTAAGGTGGAAACCCAATATGGGTGAAAACCACCTGCTGTAGTCATCTCTGTATTCTTTTAATAATAAGAAAAACTGTTTACAATATTGTACTGGCGTAGACTCATACTAGTATGTAGGCTTCTACCTACAGAAGGCTACCACCTTCTCTTGTTCTCCAGCTTCTACTGGAAGGGAGCTACAACCCCTTTGCTCTTGTATTGGCCGATATGTTTACCAATATGTAAGTTTCAACCTACTGAAGGCTACAACCGTCTCACTTACTCCAGGGATCACGTTTCATAAATTTTCATACTGGATACTCCTGGAACACAACATCAAAATATGACGGCCACGTTTCATCAAATTTTCATAATGGACCCATCAACTACATTGAAGCTCAAAATCAATCAACACTGAAATACAACTATAAGATACATCTGCATCACCCAATCACTAATGCTCAATCATAACTTTCTGAATCAACCAAACTCAATCAACTTCTGAACCTCTAACACAACTAAATCAACCATACATTCATACTTTAATTAACTTCAACAAATAAACTGGAACAGAGAGATCACTGAAATCAGTGCACAAATTTGTAACCAAAACACTGCATCATCTTTCAAATCCTACTCTAACCTCAAAAAAAAACAAACTTTAGAGTGTATACGCTACTCAGCTGAAACTAACCTGTGTGTATATGTGGCTTCCCTGAAGCAAACGAGCGTATAGATCTGCAAATACTTTGCTGCACTTCCAGACTTCAGACATAACCATACATAAAGGATAAAACATGTGTTAGTGATCAGATCTCTCCATTATTAGATAATGATAAGTCATTATGATCCTGATCCATCATTAGATTTCATTCATCAACACTAAAGCAAATCACAATCAACCAATCTAAATATGAAGAACATTGTCAGCACTAAATAGTCACCAGAACACAATACATAATCCTGACCACTACAACAACAAACAGAAACCTTATAGATCATACTTCAGAAGATATACACTACATTCATAGGACGAACTAGCGTGTATACACCCTTTTACCAAGGGGATCCAGCATACCGATCTGCAAATTTTATTCTATGATGTATACGTTACTTCTGTATGCTGAACCAACGTGTATACACTGTTTTACCAAAGCCAACCAACGTACAGATCTCGAAATGCTAACTTAAAGCATCACAACTATTTCAAACTTCATCCATACCTAGATCATCACATTTACATAATAAAAGCATGCGTCAATATTGAGATCTAGCATTTTCAAGATAAAGCCACATAATGCTAATACATTTAAGCCTACATGATTCTGGTCTATCATCCATCATCAACCGCATAGGTGCATCCTTGGTTCAAATCAAACAAAGTATCACAAACCCATAACCAGCATACTAGATCTTGCTCTTCATTAAATATTCAATCCTTGAGTGCCTTTGCCTAATGATCATCTCCTCCTTTTATAGTCTTAGGCCTTACTCAATACCATGGACCAAAGCCACTTAGAACCAATACCTTGGACAAAATACCTGGGGTTAACACTTCAGACAAGATACCTTGGACCAATACCATGGATCGCAATACCATGGACCAAATACCACAAACCAAAACTAAGTTTTCCAACATGTATGTGCCTTTCCTTCCATGAAAGTGCGTGTGTACACCATACGCACCTTTTGGTATATGAACACGCATGTATACGCGGCTTGGTCAATGCAAAACCTGCATATACCCTTCTTTATTCATTCTGTGTAGCCTAAACTATAAATCACATCTGTAAATGCTATTGTTATGCATTTTATCACATCTGATATGCATTCTGTAGATTCATCTAGTTACCATATACAAGAGACTTGTTCTGCTACAAGTGGGTTGCCATCAAGTACAACACATACATCATAATGCCAACATCATCATCAACATCATCATCATCACCATCATATTTTTCATCTTCATCAACATCACCATTATCATCATCATTAATATTGTCATCATCGTCATCTTTTTCAGAAACATCATCATCATCATCATCATCATCGTCGTCGTCATCATCATCATCATCATTCTCATCACCCTCATCATTATCAACTTTGTCTTCATCATCGTCATTAATACCATCATCACTTGAATCGTCATCATCATCATCATCATAATGACTACCCAGTCCATAAGGATAGTGCACTACACAACATATGCTAACAGTTAGTGCATAACATTGTTTGATAGTCTCTCTCTCACTTCGGTTTCAATTTTACTTCTATTTAAGTGAATTTTATCAACTATTTCTTTTCACACCTTTGTTCTCACAAGTTTCGTTTTCACTTTCATGACTGTCATTTTTTATTTCTTTCACTTTAGCAAGTGTCATTTTCATACTATATTTTCTTTGACATGTGTCACTTTCACTTTTTCTAGCTTTTACAAGTTTCATTTTCATATTTTCTTACTGTCTTAAGTGCACTTCTAACCATTTTCGCTCTTGTATGTGTCACACATTTTCACATCACTATAGGGAACTATAGTGCACCCTTCTAAATTAGATGGTCCTATATATCATAATAATATGTGCTAGATACATTCCTACAACATAACGTACTTCTTGATCACAATTGACACTTTTGTCGCAACTTAGATTCTAAGTGTCGTAATTCTATGTTTCAACTGTCGCACTTAGAAATACGTGCCTGTTACCTGGAATAGTGTCCACTTGGAGCTGCTATTCCCACTAAAACTGGTAGCTATCTTAGAAACAAACAAGTAAAGTCTACTTTCTCTTTCCTTTATGAAAATAGATAAGAGTGGAACAAAGGAGACCAACCTTAGTCTTGCGCTTGGTTTCTTTGTTTGATTCCTCTCCTTTCTGATAGACCTTGGCCGCTTGTTCTTCGTCTGCCCAGCTTCAAAGAGCACCTGTGGAATCAAAGCAACATACTACTATCAAAGAATAGAGATCTATATTCATAAATAACACAGGACCAGATATGTGTTAACCATACAAATTCATATATAATGAAACATACAATAATATGGAGGAAAACTTGAATAGCTTTATTAAGGTCAAGAGTAGCAAGAGGATTACAACCATATGTTCTGACCCAGCATCATCCTCCAACAAGAAAGCCCTTCTTCACCTCAAGTAAAGCTTAGATCACCCAACACTATGAAGTTACACAAGAAAACCAATAACACTTCTCTACAAGATACAAGATTCCAGCCTCTGGATCTCTATGATGAGGGATCCATATATAGATGATTGTAGGGGGGTGAGTCATCTTTTTGGGTCTTGATTAGTGTCCTCTCTCTAATAGTTCTTGATTCCACTTGGAGAATGATGATCTCTTACTCATCCCTGGTCGAAAACAGAGACGCAAGTGTCAGAGGGGAAGCTTCTAGAAGATTCCATGATCTTCAACCTCGCAAATTGTCCCTACCATTTGTCCATTCCCGACCATTGCACCCTACAGAGGAGTCATTCAGTATGCATCACACCCTTTACACTGGGAAGGTGATATGCATCGTACCCTCTACACTGGGTATTCAGTATGGTCCAGTTTTGACCATTTCTGAGCAGGTTTTAGTGGAGAACGTCTGGGAGATGATGTAATCAGCTGACCTTGTTCCTTTAGGCAGTGAAGCAACACTTTTAGGGACCTAGGAGGCCCTAGTTTATGGACATTTATGATTGGGGTTGCGGTGCCCAAAAATGTCTATAACAGTTGCCCCCTAAAGGATGAGGTCGTTAATCTTTTGATGTCGGGTGAAATGCTTTACCATGAGGATTCGAAGTTTTTTCGAGCTGGGAGGTGACCTGTAATAAGATACAACACAATACATTATCTTGACAACATTTTTTCATGATCTAGCTGAGGCAGGAATTCCCATGCTCAACTTTATAAATTCATTTTCATGTACATAGGACAGACGATCGTCTGTGTAGTAGACCGATGATTCAGACTCATCATCCTTTGATTTGGATGATCATTTGTTCGGAAATGATGTACATTTGATGTCTTTATATTCCTAAATATATCGCAGCCCAGATGGATGAAACTAGATCCAGGGTCTTCAAAACTCGTTTAATCTTCACTCAGAGTACAAGTCGATCCATGTGAAAACTATTTTGGAGTCGAACACGGAAAGACATCGCCTGATTACCAGCCAATGATGTAAGCTATTAACAGGCGCGAGAGGAATCACCAATAATGACAATGACCCTCAAGGTACTATAGTACAATTCGTGTGGTGTGAAGAAAGGACTTGGCATCGAACACCACGCAAAATCTCTCTGTCGAAGGCCATTAATGTAAACCTATCGCCGAAAGTGAGAAACTTTCCATTGAGGCATGCAAGCTTCAAAGTACTGAAAGGGTTGTTCCTAGGTCAACTTCTTGGATAATGAGCTGATGTCGACAAGAAGTGACCCGTCGTAGGAGGGCCTTAATGAATCCCACATCTACTACACGGAATGAAGCAAATGATTTTGGAGGTGAAAACAATCTGACGATACAGTGTTCAAGGTGGCGGTCATGAAAGAATGGAGCGTGAATGTATTGCAGTGGGAGAGACACAGGCGTATTTTCTGAATGACTTCTCTTGAACATATCGGTGACACTGACGATGGATTGGTAGCGTTAACCCTATAGATTGATGGTGTGACGGACCAATGGTGATATGACCAGTGAACGGAACAACCCAACCCGGCTTGGATGCGAAAGGAAAGTGTCATGTTCAAGAGCGACTTGCTACCAATAAAGCTTTTTCAAGTTTTCTTCCCA
>APFE030951059.1:12951-81597 GCA_000404065.3 Pinus taeda | reverse complement strand
CCCCGCTGCGCAATCGGCGCGGCGAAGGGGGGCTCTGCCCCCCCTCTAACGCCCTCGTTCACTACGTAGGTTAGTCATGGAAAGAATATAACACAACCCAACAATCTCCCACTTGTTGTTTTCTTTCCACAGGGGGCCACAGGAGAGCTTAGTTATTTTTCCAGCCTTGAAACACCCATTGTTTCTCTACACCAGAGAACTTCTCAGAGCTCACAAATTTTGTCAATGCATCTGCAGTATTCTTCAAAATGTCCACCTTTACCAGCAACACCTTTTTGTCTTCTATCATATCCCTCACAAAGTGATACTGAACATCAATGTGCTTTGTCTTTGAATGATAAGCAGGGTTCTTTGCCAAGAAAATTGCACTTTGGCTGTCACAGTCTATCCTTATAGCTCCCTGTACTAATCCCATACATGAACACAATCTCTGCAACCAAACTGCTTCCTTAGTCATGGAAAGAATATAACACAACCCAACAAATAAGAAGAGGTACATCAAAATTGTTGATACAATTGCGGCGATTTCCCCAGTATGGAAATTCTCTCCTTCAAAGAACTCTTGTAATTTCGCTTGACATTCTACAAATGACTTGTCATTTACAGCAAAGACATAAAGTCTCTAACAATGACTCTGACCTCTACTGAAATCGAGAATTCTAGTTTCATCAATACATTAACTATTTACCTTGTCTCCACTTGTCTAAGTGTGACACAATTCAGGTGCAGAATTTTGCGGACTTCACTACTGCTACCGATGAACATGTACTATCGTTGAATCTAGAATGTTCCAAAGCCCCCGTTCGGCTCTTAAATTTTCCAAATCAGCTTCTGGATTCTTCTGGAAAGCCAAAAACTAACTTGATAACTGCCTACCTATAAAATGCCTACGAACTTCTTCTTCACATAGAGTTTCACCCAACTGAACTGTGCAGGCAAGCACTACAAGTGACTATCAGAAAGAAGGCCTCTTTATCAACTTTCCAACACATGTCTCCATTCACAAAAAGGCCCAAGGATGACCAAGATATGCTCAAATGAACGTTATAGGCACCAATATGACTCTATTCTAGAGCTCACTATTCAACTCCCCCTACACTGTTGCAATGGCTAAGGTTTTAATAAGCCTCAAGCAGGTTCCAGGGTCGAACCTCCTTGGATAAATTGGAAATTTTGTTTTGGTATCAGGTGAATACATATCTCGATGCAATATAAATGTTACACATAGCACAACTACCATACATGTTACACAGTATTTTGTCACCGTCCCTGTTACTCCTTCTCCCGTGCATTGGAGGACCTATTCCGGGACCTGTGAGAAGTGACATGACTTGAAAACCCCTGCTTTGTATCCCTTAAAGTATGTATTCCATATGCCCTGAAGACACCTTCTGCAAAATACCCAAAAATATAGCCCTTTCTCCATTGGTGTTGTTCCACAGTGTATTGCCCGCGCCAATGGGGTAAATCCTCCAAAGAGGGCGCGCCAGTCGGCGCTCTGTCTCAGAGTCGCACTAGCGCCAACCCAGTTGGGTAAAGTTTTTAACCATCAAACTTCCGAAGGTTCTTTCCACCTTATCTATAAGATAATTCCAGTTTGAATTGGTTTAGTTGGGCTTCTTATCTCCCAAGGAGGGAAGTAGTTCTCCACCTCTCATGGAAGCTTCCTTATGATAAGGACAATCCCATGAATCAAGTGGATGATCTTATCTACTCCTCCTATCTCTATATAAGCTTGTTCCTTCCCCTTTTACAAGCTAGTTGGTAATTCTTGGTTGATAATTCTACTTTTCAAGCTCCAAAAGTCTGAGGATTGCTAAGCTCATCTTGCAAGAGGTCTTGTGTATCCCTATGAGGCTAAATATTTAAGGAGGAGATCCATGTCCAAGTGATCAAGGAGAGAGAGGCTTATTCCCATCCCTACAAGCTTTGCAAGGCATGTGTTACTGATTCACCCAGCCAAAGGAGGATTTGACGTCATAACTTGGTTGTATTCTCTTTTGTTTTATCAATAATAATATACGACTATCATTATGGTTCCACTCATGTGTCTTTATTGTGATGTTTGAGTTGTATCCTTTCTGACTGATACATAGTTTCACTTCCCAGATTTTATGCTTGTATTTGTCTTGTTCTTTGCATGTGCAGGTGTCTATTCATGGAGATCATGAGGATTGTGACCAGTTGAAGCGAAAGAACGGAAGCGAAGACCCTTCTACGAATATAAGCGTTGGATTCGAGGTAGGCTCTCATCTTGGCCATTGTTTTGCAATTAGGAACCTGCGTGTTAGCATTGTTTGATTGTTGCTAGTCCTCAGTTAGGCTAGTGGGATCACCTTTGTCCGCAGAGGGGATTTACCTACACAACAATACCGATATAGTATATGGTTTCAATAAAGTTTAATTTGGGCGCATAGTTTAAATACTATGGTTTGCAGTGAAATCAAACCATAGCCCGTGGCATCATAACCCGACGGTCACCTAACCAAACCCCTGTGACACTTGCTGCAATTTAATACATATTAGTTAGAGGGTATGTTAAACCGACGATGTTACGGGAATAAGTACCCTAGGGCTTTGGGTTGGAACCCCAACAGAGCAAGAGAAAACTACAGTAAGAAACACTCATACAACTCAGGCAACATGCTTATATAAACAAACTATGTGATAGTGACCATACCTAGATGTCCTTCATTTGGGTAGTTCCAACATGGTTTAGACCCTCTGCAACTCCTAATGATCTTCAAATCTGCAGATGAACCAGTTCGAACACACATAGCAGCGTATAGATAAAGCATTTTAATGAAATCAACTTTATATCATATAAGCAAATGATTAGTTATACATCAAAATAACATTCATACATGAACTACAACAGTATCTGATGCATAAACAAAGTTAATATTAGGAACAAGATAACGCTTCTTTTTATTGTACAAAGCTATAACTAACATGGAGAGAATTCACCCGAGTCTTCTTCTTCCGGCTCCAAGCAGAAATGTTCTCCAGATCTGTCCAATCCCAGTCTTTAACAACCTCCTTCTATAACCAATACCATGATATCTCAAGCAAGTGGGAGAATATCAACGCTCAAGGAAACAAAGGTTTCCTGAAACTTGGGGAAGTGCTTGAAGCATAGGGATACTTCAGACTCAGTCAGGGATAATCTCAATATAATAATTCTATCTGTTCTCCTCTTTTAGGCCTTCCCATAGAAGTCTATTTATACTTCTCCCAATTGGTTTTTTAGTTGGGAAACAGTTGGGCCACATGCACTAGGAGGTAAACAACAAGTAAAACTCATGAACTCCACCCATAATTAAGGAAATTTATTTTTTTTAAGTGTTTTAACACATATACGCGGGTTGGGTATTGATTAACCTGTGTGTACACAATTTTATCTCAGGGCAAAGTAGCGTATAGGGAATTAAACACTATTTTTAAAATATTTAGACCAAGTATAGAAGGAGGGGTTACCCTAGGCCATAAACCAAGCATCACAAGTAACAAGGGTGGTAAACGGAGCTATAATAGACGGTCAACACATCCACAACCCCATGACCGATACTATGCAACAACTCCACATTTTGTTGGCTTGTGATTGGACTACCACCTTCACATTGTTTTTACCATAACATATAACCATAACCAACATCGACGGTGATAATACTTTGAAACCCATGGTCAATCTGTTGTGGACATCCACAGCATGTGATCACCTACTCCCCGACGGTCATGGCAACAACTCTGACCCGTGGCTTAACAAACTCCTGTGGTGCATTTTACATCGAAACAATCGTTGTGCTGGACATGTTGACATAATTTGACCGTGATGTGGTACATAGTGCATGAAAACCATGGTGCATTACCGTTGGACTGGAAATTATGACCCTTGGTGGTTAATACACACCCGTGGCACATGACTAGATTTTCCCCAGCAATCTTGGCTTTACCTCAATAATCCTCTTACGTTTCTGTGGAAATCCACATAGCATTGTTGCTCCCCACTTGGATCCACCATGTATGAACCTATTTATACATTGTCATAACTCCTCCATATATGAAATTAATACCTTAGGTTTTGTTAACATAATTTATGCACCATGCTTTTGATACCATAAGGTTTATGTCTTGACATTTAAAAAATGTGTCCACTTTGTAATGTCTTTTCTCCATAGGTTATTACCTTAGGTTTGTATGTGCCCTGTAATCATGTCTTTCACCTTAGGTTGAGACCATATTACCTTTGCATTAATATATAGATGCACCCACCATGGTTTTTAGTATAAGGTTTCGTTGGGACAGGGTCCCTTGGGGTAAATTTTGTAAAAAGTTTGTTATTATTGTAAAGTCTCTGCATTTTGAGGAGCGGAGTGCGCAAGTTGATAGGAGTCAAAGGGGATTTAGGAAGGTCAAATCCCCTTAATTTTTTAGGAGTTAAGTTGTTTTGTGACCCACCCATGGTTCCCAGACCATGGTATTGTAACAGAGAAAGATATAAATGGAGTCCAGAGAGTCATAAGATATCTATCTATCTGTGAATGATCTAAGTAAGAGATAGAAGTATGTATTCTATACTTAGGTGAAGGGGAAGGCTCTTGTAGCTATGTGTGAGGAGACCTTGGTAAGTCCACAACTGAGTGTACGGGCCCCTACAGTTGTGTGCGCAGGGTTGAAAGAGTTTGTAATAGAATATCTAAGCATAATAAAGGTTGTTTTGGAGCATTTTTTACGTATCTGTGTGTTATTATTTACTTTTGAAATTACTGTATGTTCGCTCCGTTTGCTGCATTTATCATGAAAAGTACTTAATATATGCATGAAAGTGGTAGATCTATTTTATTATATGATTTTATGAATGTTTAGAACAATTAGCGAAGAGTTTGATTCTGTTATCTGTTAGTTACTGTAATTTCCAGGTTTCAAGGGTTAAGGTTCGTGAAGTTTGGAATAAAGCCCTAAGAGTAAGAGAAACACATCACATAGTCCTTTGGATGTAGAAACCTGGTTCTAGCATCCCCCAATACTGCCTCAGGTGAGATTGCAGCCTACGCTACGTGGGTTGTTTCCCAAAGGGACAGTAGTGTAGGGTTTTGTTGGTTAGTGCATCTAACTCTGAACCTGGGTCTAGACCCCCTCAAGCCAACAATGTTTTTATTGTCAGGACCTATCTGAGGAATGTGTGATGTCACATAAATGAATACTGAATAAGAAGGAGATCGAAAAGTGGATAGATCAGAAGCTTCATGAGTTTGCAGCCTAGGAAAATAAGAATCCACGCTTGTCGAAGGAAGAGTGGTTGAATAGGTACCTATATACAAACGAACACAAAATTTTCTTCTAATCTTTTCTATAAGAGTTATACGAATGGTTGGCTAAATTGCAGGATGGTTAAGGTACGTGGAAGTTGGATGACCCTGTTGTGTGGACTCCAGAACTTGTGAGGTGCTTGGAAGGATCAAAAAACAAGATCATGAGGGTTGTCGATTATTGGATCGATAGATTTTTTGGTGGATTCATTATTGAGTTCACGATTCACACATTTGTCAGTTATAGCGAAGTTAAACGTCGATTTTTCAAAGGACCAAGAGGTAAGTATCTGAAGTCCATGAAAACTTGGATTAAAATTCTATTGTGTGAGAAATAGGTTATGCCATTGAATTTATGTTTAGATAAGACTTAACGAGAACTACGTGAAGTGGAAAGCCATTCAGAAGAGATATATATTCAGGTTCTGAGTACATTCCTTTATTGGGAGTGTCTGATAGTGATGAAGAAAGTAGTAGTCTAAAGACGCCTCAAGGTGTGCCATAGATAGTAAATCGGGGTGTTGCGGGAATACCATATCCATCCACTCCACCTCTGCCTTCACCTCTATCTCACACCCCTACACCTACACCTCCACCTCCACCTCCACCTCTGCTATTCATTATGTGAATGCTATGAAGATGCCCATATTCAAGGGTTTGGGGATAAAAGACCCTGAATAATTTTGGTTCAGAGCAGATGTTGCGTAGAGGTCACAACAGGTAACAGATGATGACTTGAATTAAGTGCAACTAGTCAAAGAATTACAAGATAGGGTGCTAAGATAGTATATTAAGTTTAGTACAACTCATCTAGTTGCGAAACTGAAAGATATGAAGGATGCATTGAATAATGAATTTAAAAAGCCCAAGTCTCAAGCTTAGTCTATAACAGAGGTCCAAGAAATCAAGCAGAATCTGCATGGGATTTTGATCGAAGATTGAAATGTCTACTACAATGGGATAATATGTAGATCACAGATGAACAAAACAAGGATTGGTATATTGCTTCGCTATTACCTCATTTGAGATTGCCATTGTCATAGTAGAATATTGGAATGCAAGCTAAGGAACTGGAGATTGCCATGAAGTTGGAAGCCTTGCCTATTCAGGATAAAAATATGGGAGTGCAACAAATTCAGTCACAGTTGGCTAGCCTGCATATGGAGTTGCAGAGTCACAAAAAGGGAAAAGAAATCCAAAATGAGACCTGCATGGAAGTATGGTGTTTAAAATTCAAAGGCCATGGTCACGACAAGGATCATTTCCTTATGTAATAGAATTATGTAGTTGGGGGAGTTCCTACCCCCATGAAGCCAGAAAATACCGCAAGGACGAGTACGGGTGTAGTACCATGGTGCACTATCTACCAGATCACATGACAAAAGACGATGAATAATTGTGATTTGCTACAAAAGTTTGTGCAAGATCCCTAATAAATGTTTGCAATTTATGTAAGTATGTAGGTCATGATGAGCGCCACTGCCGAAGTTAGGAATTAATGATGGAAAAAAACCCTAACATATAGAGTATAGATGGAGGCATGTCCTCAAAAGGATCAAGGTGCAACTACAGCACGTAGAGGGTTCCAGAAGAGGAGGAAGAGGAGGATATGGAAGAGGTCATGGCCACATCATTTGTTACAATTGTGGAGAACTATGTCACTTTGTGCAAGATTTTGAAAATCCAATGCACCCTTCTTGTCAATATTGTCGATAATTTGATCATGTTGTAGAATATTTTCCTGTGCTCATGGAAAAGATGCAAGAAAAGAAGACCTAGACTGAACAACCCACTCAGAATATCCAGACGATAAGATCAGAACCATGTGAGGATGGACCGAGTGTTAATATTTCTATGTGAAGAATTATAGCTACCGAGTAGGATAAAGGGAAACAACTAGAGGAAAATGTGTGGGTACGCAAGGCTAGTGATAAGGAGGCTAGATTTGATTTGAATAAGGTGAAATAGACTTTTATGGAGGCAAAAAGGAGCTTTGCGGACACATGAAATTCTACATCAAGGGCTCAAAATACACGCACAGAGAAGTCTGAAGACGTCAATACTGCGCAGGAAATAGACCCTTCATTGTTGGCATATTTCTTACAGACCTACATGAAGCTTCTAAGGGATCAAGAAGTAGTAGAGGGATGACAAGAGGTGATAGAAAACTACAATGGGAAGGGTAAGCCACTGCCTAAATAATGTGCAGTACACAAAGTAGACAATGATAAGAAAAGTTCTGGTCGTGAGATGAGATTGACTGCCCAGATCAGAGAATTAAAAATGGACCAGATAATCCTTAACTTGGGATTTGATGCAAATGCTTTTCCAAAACAAACCTAGGAAAGAATGGGAAAACCAACACTATAGTGGTCCCTGATCCAGCTGCGAATGGTGAACCAACAAAATATGATTCCTATGGGGTGCCTGCATGGAGTAACTGTGGATATTGAAGGGGCACATGCCATAGCTAACTTTGAAGTAATGGAAATAGTGTATGACAATAATCCATACCCAGCGTTTCTTGGCATTGATTGGGTATTTGAGATGAACGTAGTCATCAACCTCAAAAGGTGCAGCATGACATTTGAGAAGAAGGAACTAAGGGTTATTTTTCCATTGGATCCGGTTGAGGGTGCGTGATATGAGGAGGACGATATTGAGAAAATATATAAGCATACTACGTGAGATGAGGATTGGATCAACCCTATGGTGGATGGGTGGATTACTTGGGAAAAGGACAACTAATGCAACTTAGATTCAAATAAGGAGCTTGAACACCGACAAAACAGATTGCATGAGGTATCAACGCTGCGATGTAAGAGGCTTACTAAGTCACTTCGATGTATATCCACTGAGGTACGTAACTGACCATATTATGATGGTTTAGAAGATGTAAATTATTTCTGGATAAATTTGAAATGGATGTACTAGAGGAACATTGGTTCCAGGAATTATACATTGCGTTGAGAGTTACACTTGCCAGATGGTGGGCCACACATAAGAAAAACTTTTCAGACTGGAAGGAATATCGAAGGATGATGAACCTACGGTTTGTGTATGCCAAAACCTACATTACAGAGAAATACAAAGGAAAGGATGATCCGCGCGAGCATCTAGATTGATGGAAGAAAGCATGGGGAGAATAACCACATCCAGAATGGTTTTCACATATTCTTCCACACTTTGGATACTATTCCAATGAACTAGTGTCTAGAAATAGAGTTGCGACACGAAACCATAGAGAGGGATGTTCTGAAGGAAATTTTTATGTTAACTTTCAGCTTTGAGGATGGATTTGAGTGTATTGATGAAGCATTATAGGAGATTAAGGCGAAAATATTCCGAATGTATGAAGAACTTGTCGCATGGGTACAACCAGACTGGAGTATGCAGTTGTGCCATGCTCTAGAATGCTACAATGTGAGCACAGAGGAAGGTGAGGAAGATCTTAGAAACATCAGTATTCCTGAGTCAGAAGGACAATGTGAAGTCACAGGGCCTAAGGAAAAAGTTCCTGACATCTCACAATCCTTGAAAACTAAGCAAGTGAACATCAGGTCGGAAGCACAACTGAAGTTCGCAAATATAGGCGACTATTGGGATGAGGACATAGTGGACAAAGTCGCGAAGTTATTGCGGGAGTACCAAGACTTGTTACCCACAAAGTTCTCCAATCTAAAGGGGATAGTAGGTGATTTGGGTGTCATGAAGATCACTCTGAATTGAGATGCGAAGCTAGTGAAGCAACACCCATACCGGTTTAATCCTAAATACAAGAAAAAAGTGCGCGAAGAATTAGATAAGATGCTTGCAGTAGGAATTATTGAGCCTATAGAAGAATCAGACTACGTTAGTCCTATGGTGGTTCAGGAAAGGAAGACGAAGGGAAAATTTTGAATCTGCATATATTTAATAAAGTTGAATGATGCTTGTGTCCATGATCCATTCCCTACGCCATTCAAAGATGAATTATTAGAGAATTTCGGATGTTAGGAAGCCCATTCATTTACATATGGGTTCTCAGGGTATCATAAGATCAAAATTGCGTTGGAGGATCGGAGTAAGCCTACCTTCACTGCAGAATGGGGATTTTTTCAGTATATAGTTATGCCATTTGGACTTAATAATGCCCTTGTAATATTTTCTAGGGTGGCAGTCACAAATTTCAAAACATTTATTCATAAGTTCTTGGAGGTTTAATTCGATTATTGGACAGTGTTTGGGTTAGTGAAAAAGCATGTTGCAAGTCTTCGCCTCATGTTGTATACTTATCTAAAGTATCAAATATCCCTTAACCTTAAGAAGTGCATATTCTACGTACCATATGGGATACTCGTAGGCCATGTTGTCTATAAGCAATGGTTAATGGGAGACCCTACCAAAATTGCAATGATTATTAATTAGGAGCCTCTGAGAAATGTCAAATACCTGCACGCGACATTTGTATACAAGATATTATAGGAAGTTCATTAAAGCATATGCGCAAATCATTGTGCCCATGGAGAGATTATTGAAGAAGGATGTGTCATTTTGCTAGGATGATGATTTCTAGAAGAGTTTAGATGTATTGAAGGAAAAAATGGTCACAACACCTATTCTAGTGTTCCATGATTGGAAGAAGGAATTCCATGTACATGTAGATGTAGGTGCATCCTGCATAGCATTAGGAGTTGTGCTAACCCAACAATGTGTAGGTGATATTGACAATTTGATAGTGTTTGCAAGTAGGAAGTTATCTAAGGTAGAAAAGGATTATTCAAAAAAAGAGTGTGAAGGATTGGTGATGGAATATGTGCTCCAAACATTCAGGCATTATTTGTTGGGTACACACTTCAAAATGTACACAGACCATTCCAGTTTGAAGTACCTAGTCAACAAGCCTTTGTTAGGGGGGATTTGTAGGCGGTTAACGCTCTTTCAAGAATATGACTTTGAAGTCATTGTGAAGCCATGGCGATTAAATGTTGGACCATATCACCTCTCACAGATTGAGAATGGTGATGAGGCTACAAATTTGGATGAAGGATTTCCTGATGTGTAGCTCTTTTCTGTGTCCGTCATGGACGAACATTTTGCAGACATAATCCATTTCTTGTCTATGGGTACAACTCCTAAAGGGTATACAATGTAGAAGAAGAAAGAATTGGTGGTCAGGGTTGCAAATTTTTCTGTTATTGTAGGGCACTTATATAAATTGGGATAAGATGAATTGTTGTGTAGGTATGTCCCAGATTATGAAAGACAAAGTATCCTCACTAAAGCACATGGAGGAGTTATTGGAGGAAATTATGCAGGAAGGAAAATTGCGCAAAAGATCCTACAAGATGGGTTGTGGTGGCCAATTGTGCACATGGATTCCAAGGAATACTATCGGGCCTACGATGTATGTCAAAGAACTGGGAGGCCATTGCGAAGGGATGACTTTCCTCTAAACCCTCAGTGTTGTTACAGGCATTTGATAAGTGGGAAATAGATTTTGTGGGACCGATTCAGCCACTGGGAAAAAAGACAGGAGCAACACACATCATTACAACAACTGAATACTTGACTAGGTGGCCTGAGGCACAACTTGTGAATGCCTGTAGCTTGGCTACAACTGTGAAGTTCATTTTCGAATACATTTTGTCTCAGTTTAGCTACCCTAAAATTTTGATGAGTGATAGGGGTTCACACTTCTTGAATGAAAAAATTGTTGCTTTTCTTGAATAGTTCTTAATGTATCATCAAAAAAGCACATCGTATCACCCTCAAGCAAATAGAATAGTGGAAGCCTTTAACAAAATCCTAGAGAATTCTTTAACTAATATTTGTAATGCAAATCAAAATGATTAGGATGTGTGCATACCCGCTATTATATGGGCATATAGAACTACCTATAAAAGGTTGACTGGAAAGACACCATTTAGACTGGTTTATGGACAAGAAGTCATGATGCCGATGGAGTGCATTGTGCCAAGTTTGCAGATTGTTGCAGTCACAGATATGGAAGATCAAGATACCATGGAAGAACGCCTCACATAAATAGTTGAGTTGGAAGAAGATCGGTTCTTGGCTGTGTTTAATCAGAAGGTGCAGAAGGCTCGCAAAAAGGCGTGGCATGATTGCCACATCAAACAAAACACCTTTAAAATTGGGGATTTAGTGCTACTATATGACAACAAGCTTATGAAGTTTCCAAGGAAGTTTAAGATGCATCGGCTGGGACTATATATCGTCAAGGAGATTACGGATGGAGGTGCAGTTAAACTCACAAAGTTGAATGGGGAACTGTTTCTAGGAAAGGTCAAAAGGAGCTAGTTAAAGTTGTACAAGGGTCTCGCCCATGCACAATGACTATATGGATGCACGACATTCTTAATACTCCAAGCAGTTGCAAGGAAGTGCAGGACTATAAACTACGCTTCCAGAAGCATAGTTTGGCGAAGTGAATGGGCTGTGTGACGATTAAGAGGAGGGCATAGAGGAGAGTTGCAACAAAGGAGCTACGCAAGTATGGTGGATCTCGCCCATCCTAGCTAAAAAGCAACCGTTGGAAGCATAGTAGATGATCGGATGATGATTTTTCCATTATAAGGAGCAAGGGGAGATCATTTAAGGAGCATATCTTTGGAAATCGGTCACCAAAAGCGCATTAATGACAGGGATCTGGATGGAATGGATGGTTTTGAATACAAATTGGGATATAAATACATCATCCCGCTCCACATTCGAGAAATTTTCTTCCTGAGAAATTGCCTTTATCTTTTGTGCTTTAGTTTGCACCATGATAATTGCTGAATGTCTAGAGAATATTGGAAAACACTTCGAGAGAAGCTTTCACAGCAAAGATTCAGGAATTTACCTCACTGGCAGCGCGACATATTCTTGGAAAGAATGACTGCAACACGATTGGATCTTACCCAACCCGTGCCTACAACCTTGCCTACCACAACACCTAGGTCGCCGAGGCCTAAACCATTTGCCTCCACTGCAGGAGAAAAGAAGAAAAAGAAGCAACACCAAGCGCCACTGTGACAGTCACCGTGCAAAAATCTGACGGAGGTCAAATAGAAAGGTAAGATGGATAGAACCAAGAAGCTGATGAAACCCTTGGAATTACATGAGGAAGAACTAACCCTGTGGATTGAAGAAATTAATGTCGATGAAGCCGTGTTGACTAATCGGCTACTGCCTTCTATTCCACCTAGGAAATCCACAACCAAGGTTACTAAAGACCCAGATTTAGCAAAATTCTAGGTCTCCACACCATTGCTGCCGGAAAATGTACCTTTTGAGGGAAATCTATTGGCTCGAAGACCATATTTGAAGATGGAGGATTGGGACCTAGGGGATCACGCAATTTTCCCGCAGTTTGAATCAAGTAAATACCTAAAGAAGGTATACTATGAAGAATCAGATGTTACACAGCTTGAGACAATGAAGTGGGCAGTGGAAGTTGAGCATGCGGGGTTGCTCAACATGTTGTGGGTGCCGCATTTCAGCCGCAATAACACTTTCTGTGTGTGTCAATTATTGATGTTGGCTCATGATGGGTGCCTTTGGTTGGGAGGGCCCATTCCAATTACTGATACGTTGATTCACATTATAACATTGTTTCCTTATCAATGAGAAGACCCTGTGGATGTTTTTCTGGGGAAATTGCAGGAGAATAAGTTGGTAGACCAGATGAAGAGTGACTTCAGGCTAGTGAAGAAGTTGCGGGGCTATGTGATTAGATCCATATCATATGCCGCGGTGCAGTTCATTGCACAAATATTAGCCAAAAATATCATGCGGAAGTGTTGCACTGATGAAGTACTAACACTAGTAGTATATCTGGCCGCACAGTGCGCTAAAGGTGTACAATATAATTGGGCTTAGTATTTGTGTCATGAGTTACTAGAGGATTTCAGAGAGGACCATGATGAGGGTAAGGCATTCTACTATGCGTGGCTACTCTTGTTGATCACACTCATGGCATGGAGGATGCCAGAGGAAAGTCAGTTCCCGCAACATGATCTAGACCTATGAAAGGCCACGAAATATGCCTCACTATGGGCGACGAAGGAGCCTAAGCACGTCATGGAGAAAAATATATTTTGGGTCCTGTTTGTATTAGATTTGAGGATGGTGATTAACCAATGGCCATGGTTATCACCAAGATTTCATATACAGTATGCTAATGTTGATGATTTCAAGACATATTTCCATAATATGTCTATCCGCGTGAAGAAAGATGCCGTAAGTGCATGGAAAAAGTTACCATACTTGGTTGCCGAATATGATATTGTGGGGGTCGTCAGTAAATGACCGAGTGATTGGCTCACCCATCGGACGAAGGCGCAGGAACCAGTAAGGCTGCCGAAAGAGAAGTAGAGAAAACCACAACTACGACATCAGTAAAAAAATATAAGAACAAGGAAGCACAAAAGGATTATGTGAAAGAAAAGGCCACGAAAAAAGAAAAGGTCACGCAAAAGAAAGAGGCTTCTACGAAGAAGAGGGAAGCACTGAAAGAGAAGGTATTTTTCAAAGAGACAGAAGTACCAAGGGAGAAAGCTACCACCACATCAGAGGCCACTATTGACCTCGATGAATCTGAAACAGAGCACACTGATGTAGAGATCGAGACAAAGGGTGAAGAGGAAGGGGATGTAGGATTGGAGTCCCCCTTCATTGCTGAAAAGAGGCAGAAGTGGAGTTCCATGAGACCGTGCAAGAAGAAAATGTTTGACAAATCTGTGAGGGTGGCACCATTGCTTCACGAATGGGGACTTGGACAAGATTGGTGATGTGTTCCACAATGCAATAGAGACTATTTGGAACCACATTGAGGACCAGTACCATCAAACATTGGACAAGGTGCAACAAGGCATGAGGGAATTGCAGGTCCAAACAGGGGTTATTCAAGTGAGTGTCAGACAAGTGAGCCTGAAGCAAATGTGCCTAAATCAAGTGAGTGGGTCAGCCTTAGCAGCAAAGATCAGCACAAACCTCTGCACAGTGCAGTTACCAAAGGGATCATTGCACATTGAAAATTCAGAAGGCAGGGCATGCCTATTGCATCTAAAGAACTTGAGTCTGAACCTTGCGATGCTTCCTATTAAGACACTACATGAGCTACATCAAGGAGTATTAGATGAGCTCAAGGTTCAGGAACAATGAGCATTACTGGTTATCAGCGAAGTAAAGACCAGAATCTAGAAGATGTTTGAGGAAAATGCACATGCACTTAAGGAACACGAAGAATTCATTACGCTTAGTTAACAATGGAAGCAACAATAGCATAGGCCTATAGTGAGCTTCCTGAGCTCCAGATTCCAGCAGAAGTGGCCTTCAAAGTGAAAATCTAGAAGCTAGATGCCATGGTAAAGGAATCAAAGGAGGAAATTGGAAAGGTTCGTTTTGAGCTGCAACTACAAATATTCGAGCTTCAACTTAGGCTGTAGCCAAGCACTCCTCCAGAAGTCAAAGAGCATCGCAAGGGTGCTATTAAATAAGACCTGACTACACTCGAAGCTACAGTCACCACCCAGTTGTTTGAATAGGCCATGGAATTGTGGACCTCGCTGTAGGAGGATCCACACTTACAGAAAATCAAAGCGATATTCGAGAAACAAAGGTAGTTCAACGAGATCAAATCTACAATGCAGACCTTAGCATCAGTGCAAAGGTTCACCCCACTGCAAGAGGGGCAGTTCATCTAGACCAAGATCAATGAGCTACTTTGGAAGGCATCCATCATATCCTCAAGACATAGCCCTTGGTTGATGAGGCAAGCTAATTGACACAAATGCTACAGAGCAAGTTGAAGGCTATGCATCAAATGCAGAGAACCATGGGCCTTGCAGTTGAAGGACCAACTACCGAGAAACTAGTTGAAGAGGTTCATCAGGCTATTGCGTGAGTAGCATCTCTTAAAGCATTGAAGACAAAATTCAGTGGTTTGTATGCAAAGATCCAGGCAACACTAGTAGAGTGACTCAAGATGAGTCACAACTTTGTGTGGGTGGCTTGTTAGGACAGGGTCCCCTAGGGTAAATTTTGTAAAAGAAATTGTTATTATTGTAAAGTATTTGCATTTTTAGGAGTGGAGCACGCAGGTCGATAGGAATCAAAGGGGCTATAGGAAGTTCAAAGACCCTTAGTTTCTTAGGAGTTAAGTTGTTTTATGACCCACCCATAGTTTGCAGACCATGGTATTGTAACAGAGAAAGATATAAAAGGAGTCATAGAGAGACATAAGATATCTATCTATCAGTGCATGATCTAAGCAATTATTTACTTGGCACTAATTTCGTGAGAAACTAGGATGTTAAAAATCTACACATGTCGAGAACAATTTTTCTACCTAGGTCCATCTTGGACTTCAAACATATAAAAAAATTCAACTTGACTTAACAAGATCCATTCTGGATCACACCTCTGAAAAAAAATATTTTTGGACCTCCAAAAGTTTTATTACAAACATGCATCAATATAAAAACCATCTAGACCCTTCTTACAAACTTGACCAGGCTTACTAATGCAACGATAATTTACAGACACACATTTATACATATGGCATAAAATCTGCCCAATTCCAAGTAGAAGACCATTATGGAGACTTACATTCCTCTGATCTGGGTTCTTTTACTATTTCTTTCTTTGCTTGTTCCGGTGTTGTCTCACGAGGCAGCATCATACATGTGCTCCTCGAATGTCCTCTCAGTTTACATTTAGGACAAACTCTTTCTCCGAAGTTTGTACTTGCTATCTTTTTACTAGATTTTCCCATGCTGTGTTTTGATGATGTTGATTCCTTGTTTGACTGAAGCAAAGTATTCCCAGGATGTTTCTTCACTTGTAGTGTTGCATCATCTTTCCATGGCTTACTCGTTGTAGCACTCATCTTTTTGCTGAAAACCTTTTACTTCCAACATACCTCTACATAATGCGTGTTACTCTCACAAAAGGTACATGGATAAATCCTTTTTAATGACTTTCAACATAAAGTTTTGATTTAAGGACTCACCTTTCGAATCACTGCTAGAGTGATTTGTCTATTTACCTTGGCGATCTTGCAGCTTCTTTGGCAACAGGTCAGGTAGGTACCAACATCGATTTGCAATGTGACCTCTCTTCCCGCGGTAGTCGCAGATCGACTGGTCATATCGGAAGCCTTTATGTTTTAACCTTTCCTGCATGGAGATCGTTTGGAGCCTACCTTGGACATGATTCCCAAGGCCTTGTCCTTGCTGATATCCCATTTTATTCATCAACATCATACCCATTCCTTTGGTATGCCTATTAAATGATCTAATTTCGTGGTTGCTAGAAGCCCCATCCTTCTCTGAATCATTTCTTGGCAAGGCGAGTGCATAAGGATATTCCTCAGAAGGTGAGGAAAAGGTTCCAATGGCTTCTTCTACTGATTGTGCTTTTGGAGTGGTGGATAACAAGGAACCGTCTTCATCTTCCTGATGAAGAGGCGAGACTTAATTTTCCCCTACAGTAGATTAACTTCGAATTGATGGATTTTTCCTTCTTCAACTCTTCTTCAGGGCTTCAATCAGAGCAGGTCCTTCTTCAACCATTCGCCACAATGTAGTGTTTTCCTGTTGAAATTGTTGGTTGAACTCTTGAAGTACTTGCAATCCAATATTTCTTGAGTTTTTACCCATTCTTGCTCTTGGTGAGGACATGCTCTGATACCAAAATATGATCTAAAATTGTGGAATTAGATGCTACCTGACACTTGGCAAGTTTTTTATTGGCCTTTGAAAACAATAATTTAATTTAACTGAACAAGTTATCTGAAAAGGACACAATACACATAAGCATGCAATGTCAAATAAAAAAACACCAAGATTTTTGACACATTTCACCCCTCTTGGGCTACGTCTCTGGGCTCTGCTCTAAAAGGCTAGGCCACTCGTATTTTAGTGAATAAGAATAGGTACATCAAAATTGATGATACAATTGTGGCTATTTCCCTAGTATGGAAAGGCTCTCCTTCAAAGAACTCTCACAATTCACTTGAAATTCTACAAATGACTTGTCATTTACAAAAAAAACATAGAGTCTAACAATGACTCTGACCTGTACTCAAATCATGAATTCTAGTTTCATCAATACATTGACTATTTACCTTGTCTCAACTTATCTAAGTGAGACATAATTCAGGTGCAGAATTATATGGAGTTCACTGCTACTATTGATAAACAAGTAATTCTATTGAATTCGGAACATGAAAAAACCCCGTTTCAGCTCTTCAAGTTTCCAAATTGGCTTATGGATGCTTCCAAAAAGCTAAAAATTAAATTGACAACTGTTTGCTCTGAAATGGCTTCAAACTGCTTCTTCACATAGAGTTTCACCCAACTAAACTATGCATGCAGGTACTTCTAGTGACTATTTAAAAGAAGGCCTTTGTCTCAGCTTTCCAATGCCTGTCTTTGTTCACGAAAAGGCCCAAATATGACCAAGATATGCTCAAATGAATGTTACAGGCACTAATATGACTATGTTTTGGTGCTCACTGTTCAACTCCCCCTTGCACTGGTGCAATGGATAAGGTTTTAATAAGCCTCATGAATGTTCCAGGGTCAAACCTCCTAGGCTATAATTGGCAATTTTTTCTTGGTATTTACTGAATACATATCTTGGTGCAATATAAATGTTACACATAATGCAACTACCATACCAATATGGTATATGGTTTCAATACATTTTAATTTGGGCGCATAGTTTAAATACTATGGTTTGCAATGAAACCAAACCATACCCCGTGGCGTCATAACATGACGATCACATAGCCAAACCCCCGTGGAACTTTATGCAATTTAACACATATTAGTTAGCGGATATGCTAACTCGACGTTCAACACATCCACAACCCCGTGGATAATACGATACAACAAAGCCGTGTTTTGTTGGCATGTGATTGGATTGACACCTCCGCGCTATTTATACCATAACATATAACCATAACCAATGCCAGTGGTGATAAAACTTCACAAACCGTGGTCAATCTATTGTGGACATCTATGACATGTTACCACCTACTCCCCGACGGTCACAGCAACAACTCTGACCCGTGGCTTCACAACTCCTATGGCACATTTTACATTAGAACAATTATTGTGCTAGACCTGTCGACATAACCCAACTATGACATGGTACATAGTATATGAAACCTATGGCGCATTACCGTTGGACTGGAAAATATGAACCTCGATGGTCAATACACACCCGTGGCACGTGACTTGGTTCTCCCCAGCTGTCTCGGCTTTACCAAAACAATTGTCTGACAATTTGGTGGAAATCCACATGTCATTGTTGCTTCTCACTTGGATCCTCCATGTATGAACTTATTTATACATTGTCATAACTCTGCCATATGTGAAATCAATACCTTAGGTTTTGTTAACATAAGTTCCGCACCATGGTTTTGATAGCATAAGGTTTATGTCTTGAGATTTAAAAATTGCACCCACTTTGTAATGTATTTTCTCCATAGGTTATTACCTTAGGTTTGTATGTGCCTTGTAATCATGTCTTTCACCTTAGGTTTAGACCATATTACCTTTGCATTAATATATAGATGAGCCCACCATGGTTTTTAGTATAAGGTTTTGAAACCAACATTTGAAAGTGTGGCAAGAACATACTAATGCACCCATGACATGAAATATGAATCTTTGACCAACCAAAAACCAAAATATCATTAGTCACTTGGAGATATGCACCAGAGATGAACTTTGACATGTTGTCTTGACCATTGCCACGTGTCAAACTACATGAACGCCACATGGTCAGCAAGGCCGCTTTTCACCTGTTTTCCATAAACTTCAACGTGCATTTTATCCCTCATATGATGACCAAATGCAAATTCGGAGATACCACTAGAATTAGCATGTCGAGATCTTTGACTTGGCATTGATTTAGTGAGAAAATGGGATGTTAAAACTCTGCACATATTGAAAACAATTTTGCTACCTAGTTCCATCTTGGACTTCAAACATATACCAAAATTCAACTTGACTTAACAAGATCCATTCTAGATTAATATAGCGAAGGGGTATAATCGAACCTTGTGACTCTTCAACTTCCCTCATGACTATTTTACTTCCTATTACTTTTTAACTAACGTGACTCTTCGACTTCATATGTGGGTCTCTTGGACTTCCACTTTACATTACATTGATTACAAGTATGGCCTATAGTGATTATGTGGTAGAGATGACTCATGACACAACTCGACATGACACTGCTGACATGTACTGGTTGACTATGGTGTCCTTGTCAAGCGGCTATGCTACTGAGTAATGAGTTTTCTCTTGTTTTATCAGATCTTCATCTTCGTATGACATAGTGTGTGGGGTCTTCGATGGTCTTCGTGTTCGCTTGATGGTGCATGTGTTTGTGTCCTCGTCGCTTGTTTCTCGACGTGTTTCTTGTGTTGGTTCAACCACGAGCAAGTCTTCTAGCATGTGCTCCTTATTCATCCCATTCATCTTCGTGCTATGTTCTATCCATGTACTTGTTTCTGCAATCACTCATGATAAGACATCATCAAATCCAAAAATATCCAAGTCTAACATGATGCATTGTTTACTATTTCGGTGCAAGCGACCTGGAGAGGAACAAGGCAATGAGCTTGTGGGAGAAAAATATAGGTTGGGATGCAAGGCTCCGTAGCACTATCAAGGAAAACTACATATATGTCAGTCGGAGAGAGGTTTTCACAATCTGAGATAGCAGTGACAACTGCAGGGAAAAACCCAGCTAGGAGGAAGAATTGCACATTTTTCAGGAGGAAGGCTAGGCGGGGTGTCAGGGAGCTGCTGGGACAATTTGCGCAATTTTCCAAGCGAGCATTGGGCAGGTCATCCAGTTGGGATCTACACAATTTATCCAGGGAAGACAGTGCAGACAGCAAGAGGCACTAACAAAAAAATATGCATAGTTTTCTAGAGGAGCACAAGGTCGAGCTACAGGAAGTGTTGGTCAAAACTATGCAATCCTAACAGGCAGTCCAGGCCCGAACAATTCTATGTAGTTTCTAAGATAGTTTTAGAGAGGGAAAGAAGGGAAAGCCAGGACAACTCTGTGTAATTCTTGAGTTGGTTACAAAGCGGGGAAGAAGGGTTGGACAGGTCAGCTCTGCACAATTCCTAGGCTAGTTGCAGAGTGGGGAAGAAGGCTGGCTCGGTAGGACAACTCTGCACAATTCCTGGGATATCTACAGAGCAGGGAAGAAGGGCAGTGTAGGAAAACTCTACGCAATTTTGTAGATCGGTACAACCTTGGGTCATAGCTCAAGTTCTTTCTCCATTTAACTAGCACGGGGCTTGATGGGAGGACTTGCAGAAAGTCCAGACTGCTCAGCTTCTGGGACAACTTCTGTGCAGCTCTAGGAGTCAATCAGCTGCCTCAATTCTGAAATTGAGCAGAGAATGCTTCCTAGAGGATAGCCTCAATATCTGCACTAGTCTAGGTAGTAGTGCAAGGTCACTGAGATCGGGTTCAGTTGACGGAGGGTTGTCCGGTCGACAAATTTTCAATAAAATTTATTAAGTGTGAAAGAAAGTGTACTCATCTATACACGACAATGTGATCACACACTTTGCATGACTCAATGACAAAACACCTCAAACCAACAAGACAACATGTGCTCAGTGAGACTAACTCGAAGGTTGAGAGCGACAGTTGAAATATGTGTTTGAACGACCATGACGACACCTGTGCGACAATGCTTACAACTTTGTGTGTGAGCAAGACCAATGTTCGGAAAGAGAAAGCAAATCATGCACACAAAGACAAACCTTCAAAATTTCTAGAATGAAGTCATAAGCATGACATAGCAATCAACATGCCAAATAAGACTGTTGGTTAAAAAAGTGAAAAGGAAGTAAGACACGTAGAGGAAACACATGAAACAATTTTGTGCTTGAAAACATGCATGTTATCGAAGACAGAATGATATGCCAATGAAAAGCAGTCCTTCAAGCTTCATTGAGAGATGTAATTCAAAATACATTATTTACTTAGCATACTTACCCTCGAGATGATCATGCATCTGATGGAGTTTGCATGAGGTCCCGATCATAACCTAGTTTCTTGTTCCTTCTCCTCAACTCCTTGAGAGTGATGCAACATGTCACCTTTTCCTGTGGTCACTAAGAGATAGGACATATGGATGGTCCCAGTTCACATCCCATATGATCCAAAAGATGGTTGAAAAATATAAAATCCATCATAGGATCACAACACCTTATCATCCATAAGAAAATGGCCAAGTGCAAAGCACCAACAAAGTCATTGAGGGGATTCTTACCAAGACTGTGGCTACTCACTGAAGGAATTGGGCTGAGAAACTTCCAAAAGTGTTGTGGGCATATAGAACTACATGGAGGAATACTATAGGATTCTCACCATACGAACTTATGTATGGTAAAAATCCCTTACTCCCTATTGAGTTCAAAATCAAGACATTGAGAATAACATTGCAAGTAAATTTGGATCTAGCTATAACACAAAAGAAAAGGTTGAACTAGCTCAACGAATTGGAGGAGAAATGGTTGGCTATTATCTAGCAAACCAATATTATCCAGTAATAGAGAGCTAAGTGGCATGACAGGTTCATCAAGAAGAATAAGTTTCAGACAGTAGATTGGGATCTAAGTATGGGGGATTACGCAGTGCATTATATTAGATATCATTTTTGGGATTCAACTGCGTTAGGTAAGTCATTCACGTATGACCATTTCCATGAGAGGTAGTCGTAACTGAATAATTTCTCATGATTTTTGAATAGTTCACTTAGCACTCATTGCATCGTGCTCACAAGGGTGAAGAAGTGGGATTGAAACTAGTGAAAAGGGGAGAACGAATCACATAGCATCAATCATCACTTCCGGGGCTTGCACCCGGTAACCAGGACTTCCCAGGAGGTCACCCATCCCAGAACTCCTCTGGCTCAAGCGCGCTTAACTGTTGAGTTTTTCCCCACAATCAAGCCCACTTAGCTTGCTACCCCATTTGCAAAACCTTAGCAAGTATTGTGCCTCATGAACCATTCAAGTAGAGATCCCTTGACTCTTTTTTATTTTTAAGTGTGGGGGTTTACGCATTGCATTATATTAGATATCATTTTGGGATTCAACTGCGTTAAGTAAGTCATTCACGTATGACCATTTCCATGAGAGGTAGTCGTAACTGACTAATTTCTCATGATTTTTGAATAGTTCACTTAGCACTCATTGCATCGGGTGATGCTCACAGGGGTGAAGAAGTGGGATTGAAACTAGTGAAATGTGGAGAACGAATCACATAGCATCAATCATCACTTCCGGGGCTTGCACCCGGTAACCAGGACTTCCCAGGAGGTCACCCATCCCAGAACTCCTCTGGCTCAAGCGCGCTTAACTGTGGAGTTTTTTCCACAATCAAGCCCACTTAGCTTGCTACCCCATTTGCAAAACCTTAGCAAGTATTGTGCCTCATGAACCATTCAAGTAGAGATCCCTTGACTCTTTTTGAATTTAAGTATGGGGGATTACGGAGTGCATTATATTAGATATCATTTTGGGATTCAACTGCGTTAAGTAAGTCATTCAAACGTATGACCATTTCCATGAGAGGTAGTCGTAACTGACTAATTTCTCATGATTTTTGAATAGTTCACTTAGCACTCATTGCATCGGGTGATGATCATACGTTTGAATGACTTACTTAACGCAGTTAAATCCCAAAATGATATCTAATATAATTTACTTCAGTATTATTCAAAAAATACCTTGATAATGTATATTAAAATCGAGTAGGTGAATTAAATTCAACTTTGCTATAGTAGGCGTTCCTTGAGGGTAGGAATTTTCACATGGTACCAGAGCATTGATTTTGAAACAGGAAGAGCAGATCCAATGCTAAACAGAGAGGCCAATAGCTACATTTGGCAGCAATTCGAATCCCCTTGTAGAGATTGCGCAGTCCTTGTCGAGAAGCAAAGATTTAGAGGAAATCTCTCTCTAAGAGAGTCTACAGAGAGGTATGATTTCAATTTCATGAGTTTGCAAAAGCAGAGGGAGTGATATAGAGCCTCAGCGCAGTGCTTGAAGGACGCAGTTTCTGCCGGGGCAGAAATTCGTCGAAAAAGAGCGCAGACACATAGGAGGGGAGTTTTCTCCTCAAAGCACTTTTCTCGCCAAAAGACCGAATTCTTCACTTGCCAGACAACAGATCAGTGTTAAGCAGTGACTAGAGGAGTCAATTCAACAGTTTGGGTGAGATGGCATCGCATGGGCTAAGAGATTAGGACAGGTTGGAAGGAGCTTCCAACTATGTCATATGGAAGACCAGAATCTTAGCTGTTCTAGAGGAGTACAATCTTGAAGCTTACGTCAAGAGTGTTGTGGTTGTTCCCGCAGACAATGATCAAAAGAAGAAGTATAAGGTCGAGCAGGGAAGGGCGAAGAGGTTCATACTCAATGGAATTCGAGATCATGTGGTTTCACACTTGCAAAGCAAAGATACAACCCGAGAGATGTGGGAAGCTTTGTCTTCATTGTATGAAGGCTCTTCCGAACAACGGAAGATGTACTTAGTACAAAAGTTGTAGCGGACATTGATGCAGAAGGGAGAAGGGGTCAACTCCTATCTTCAACGTCTTCGAGACACCAGAGACTAGCTTGCTACAGTGGAGTCTACTCCTCAGTCTACCGCGATGGTAAGGACAACCCTAAATGGAGTCTCAAATGAATGGCAAGTCTTCGTCCAAAGTATATTGGGTAGGGAAAGACTACCTTCATGGGAGAAGATGTGTGCAACCCTTCAACGGGAAGAATTAAGGAGGCATCTGGTTAAGGTCAACCTCAATGGCAGCAGTGGGAGTGGCACGAAGACCAAGGAGGAGGAGAAGAACGTAGCTCTAGCATCAAAGGGACAACAAAAGTAGAAGTGAAAGGAGGACATTTCGAAGGTGAAATGTTTTAGGTGTGGCGAGATGGGCCACTTTGCATTCCAATGCCCTTTGAAGCAAAAGGATAAGGATGAGAAACTTGATCCTAAGGTTGCTCTAGCAAAAATTGACGAAGATGAGTTTGCCATGAATGCCCATGCATCTCCAAATGGGTAATGGGGCAATATTGAGCTGTAGTCGGGAGGACTACATGTGGGCAAGATCCTTGAGGAGTCCACCTATTGGATCAATTCCTTGCTACGGGAGCCCGAGAATCAGCAGTAGCGAGATGGACTTAGTGTCAGATGATCTAGTGGATTGTTTGGAGAGACAAATGCAGTAGCTTGAGACCAGATACTGATCAGCGCAGAGCAAGGTTGGCAACAGTGCAGATGGCAGTGCAGAAGTCAACGGCGCAGAAGATTCAAAGGGTCAGAGACTAGTAGCAGTCAGATTCCAACATTCACATGGTATTATGCTGAACACAATTAGTTCAGAAATTTCAGATGCTTTTTCGTTGCTGAGCAGCAGCAATTGGAAAATGACGCAATGCAAAGCTAGTAGTGCCAGTGTTAGCAGCAGATGCAGAGGGAGTTGTAGTACAGATGCAGCAGTAGCAATGGCAGTGTCATGGGCGGCAATATAGTAGCAGCAGCAGCACAATGTTGGTGGCAGCAACAATTCGAAAAGGAGATGCTTCAAAGACAGAGCAGCGTGCAGTTGGACATTGTTGCTAGAGCACATTCCTCGCTAAGAGAGATTATTAGTTTTTGGTAGCATCGGATGTGCTCTAGCCATGAAAAATGGTGAAGAGGCTAAGGCACATGAGTTCTAAAGAACCCAGAAATCATTTGGTGAAATTCCACCCGCATTGTATTTTATTAAAATAATTAATATTTTTAATGGGGTTCCTAAGTCTAAACTTAGGTAAATTAAAGTATTAATGGGTATTAATCAAAATATGGGTGATCAAGTCAAGTTTTAATCTTAGCCGTTGATTAGAGACTTAATCTCAGTCGTTGAAGTCTCAACAAGAAAAGTATAATAAGGAGGCTTGGGGTTCATTTAGAAAGACACACGAAGAGAATGAATTGATCTGGAGTTAGATTTCTGAGGCTAGGAAGCTGAGAATTTGAACTGAGTGATCATTCTACAATAGAGGGGCAGGGATAGTTCAAGAATACTGGACAGAGAGACAGAGAGCCATTATTGGATGCAGCGCAACATTTAGAGGGACTGACGTTGGGCCAGTCTACGCCCACGTAGGCCTGACACAGAGCCAGAAGGGCCAGCCCAGAGAAGAAGTTGCCCTCACGCAAAAATCTGAAACTGTTGGGGAGCTTCCAGAACAGCCAGGAGAGGTTGACGCAGAAGCTCCAGGAGGTAGAAGAGACAGCGCAGCACTAATGCGGAACCTGTAAGGTTGACGCGGAAGCTCTAGGAGACAGAAGAGACAGCGCAACGTTGACGCAGAACCTGTAAGGCTGACACAGAACCTGTAAGTCTGACGCAGGGCCTACACAAGGTCAGTGCAGAGATAGCCGGGGTTAGCCAGATCTGCTGCCGGATCCGCCGAAAACTGCCAGGTAAAGTGAGGTAATTTCACTCAGTTTTTCGCCATTATATTTTTTCTCTGTCACTAGATTGTCGGGAGGGCATCCAGCATTGTATTCAGAACTGCTACTTAATAATAAAAAACCCTCAAAGTTGTTGCATTGGTTTTCCCGCATTGGGTTTTTCCAGGGACTATTTTGTCCAAAAATAACGATGTCCTATGTATATTGTTCTTTGCTCAATTTCTTGTTTCATATAATCAAATTAAATTGGTGTAGGCTACAGAAGTAATTTATTTTAGTATTGTTTAAAAATAACTTGATAATGTATATTAAAATCAAGTAGGTGAAGTAAATTCAGTTTTGCTACAGTAGGGGTTCCTTGAGGGTAGGAATTTTCACAGTTTCGGATTCGCTTAATGAGATTCGAAGTAAATATGCTAAAGATCCCAAAACAAGTGCTATAATTAATAACCTTCCTCTGAATTCAAAATTGGAATGGAAAAACGATATTCTATGGTACAAGGGAAGAATTTATCTGGATTCAAATTCCAAATTTAAAGCCAAGATTCTCAAAGAGTCGCATGATTCAAAAATATGTAACAGAATGTAATCAATGTTAGTGAAATAAGAGTGAGAACATTAGGACCCCAGGGTTGCTCCACCACTTAAAAATCCCAAACCAAAAATGGGAAGAAATGTCAATGGATTTTATTGAAGGATTACCCATGTCAGACAGGAAAAATAAAATTCTTGTAGTAGTAGACAGACTCACAAAGTATGCACACTTCATAGGAATGAAGATATCAGATTCAGCAAAAGAGATCGTCGAGATATTTTGCAAGAATGTCTACAAATTATATGGATTCCCTAAAGTCATTGTTAGTGATAGCGATCCCAAGTTTAAAGGGAATCTTTGGAAGGAGCTTTTCAAACATATTGGAACAAACCTCAACATGAGTTCTGCATATCATCTACAAACAGACGATCAAACAGAAACTGTTAATAAGTGCTTAGAAGCTTACCTTCATTGTTGTGCAACAGACAAGAAAAATAAGTGGTCTCAGTGGCTACATCTCGTAGAATCGTGGTACAATTCAACTTGTCACGCTTCCACAAAGATGACCCTATTTCAAGCTCTGTACGAATATGAACCTCCCAAATGGAAGGCTTTGGCCATTTTCGAGACAAAAGTTCCAGCAGTAAAGGAGCAATTAGAAGAAACCCAAAAAGCTTTTCAAACATTAAAAGAAAATCTAGGTATTGCAAGAAATCGCATTACATAGCAAGTCGACCAACACAGAATAGAGAGAGAATTTGAAGTTGGAGAATTGGTATTTGTTAAACTTCAGCCTTACAAGCAATTATCCCTAAAACAAAAGGGAAAAACAAATTGGCACCAAAGTTTTATGGACCATATCAGATTAACAAAAAGATCAGCCAAGTAGCATAGAGCTTAAGCCTTCCAGACAAAAGTCGAGTTCACAACGTTTTCCATGTATCTTGTCTTAAAAAGGCATTGAGCAGACACCAATCAGCACAAACAACACTTACGACATTAAATGATGAAGGCAAGTTCATCTTAGAGCCAAAAGGAATTGTTACCACTAAGGAAAGGAAGTTGTGATCTCGAGTAATTAAAGAATACCTTATCAAGTGGAAGAATCTACCAAAAGAAGAAGCCTCATGGGAGACAGAATCGTTTTGCCAAAAACACCCGTCGTTGCATATGTTTTAAGGACAAACCATACTTTCAAGAGGAAGGCAACGTTATGTAATTAATTAATATGTAACTGGGCCTTACCATATAGGTGCCCAAGAGCTTATTTAAGCCAGGGCCTTCCCTGTAAAACAAAACATAATTTAATTATATATATATATATAGTATATATATATATATATATATATATATATATATATATATATTATATATATATTCATATTTTCTGAGTTTATACGCTCCAAAAACCCAAAAAATTGCTTCTCTTCTTATAGAATCTACTTGACAAAGAGACTTCCAAGACCCAAAGACCAAAGCCCAAACTCTTCCTAAGCACCTAGTCAACCCCCAACAAAGTCTTCTTCAAGGCAGCTTCCAAACATTGACCTACTGCAATTTTGTCCCAGAATTTCGAACCTACAACAAGTTTCCCAGAATTTCGGCCTCCCGCAACTATAGTTTTACAAAAACCCTAATTCCGCATGTGTGGACAGAAAGAGACCGAGATTTAGCCCAAGAGACTTCAATTCTTCCTTCGTTTCCTCGTCCTTCTAGCTCTTTTCTCCCTCGCTATTGCAAATTGAACTTGTCTTCAACGAGCGTCTCAAATGAGGTTGATCTCCTTCTATTTATAGCCTCCTTGAAGGGTTAAATTGCCCTTCCTTTAGGTTGATTTGTCCTTGAATGGGGTCGGCTTGGTCTTGGAGAAATACATGGCTTTTTGTTCCTTGGTACGCGTTTTCTAACACAAGCTGGTCTTTAACCCTCTAGATTTCACAGGAAGTAGATCTAGGTGTTAACAAGTAGAAAACCTTAGATGATGAAGAGATGTAGGTGTTTCAACCAATTCATGTGATAAACAATATGGCAGCCAAGAGGTAGCTGATGTGGGAAATCTATTTGTGAATGGGAGACAAAAATGGGACTTCAATCACTGGTTTCTTCATGGAGATCCCATCTACGACACAGATGAGCTTGATGGACAAAAATCTCAATTGGCACTCTCCACAGCAAATCAACATTGAAAACCACATCATGGTGCATGAAGACAACATTTTAGAGCCTAGTTTTGACAATCCTAGACAGCTAAAGGTTGTTGAGGTATGTTGAGCATTTTCCATGGTTGATTGACAGCTATACGTCCTCAACAATGGAGCAGATTTTTTGCAACATAAGGACCATTGTAATCACATTACAGGTGCACTAGGGCTAAAGAAGGCTCTAAAGTGCATAAGAAAAACATAGTGAGGTGCACCCTAGGTTCGAAGGCATATTCTAAGGATTAAAATATTAGTTCTATCTCCTTGAACCCTAGATGGATGAAGCCTAAATTTGGGATGGAGAAAGACATAAATGGATGAAGATTCATTTGCAAAATGCATGGTTGCAAGTGTTGGAAATCGCCTTCAAGCATAGTTGAAGATCTACTAGGAGAAAAAAGTAAAGGGCCATTTAAATGTGAGGTTCCTCATCTCTCTTTGTTTTTCTTACGTTGCTTTGATGGTTGGAAATTACCAGTAAGAATCTGCAGGAATAACCTGTGGAAGGGTAGACTTCCTCCAATAAGAGGGAATTAGGGTTGAAGAGAAACCCTTACCTCATCTTATTGTAATCATTGTATTTATCGAAGGATACTTACTGCTGTAACGTCTCAGTTAGCATTGCCCAACCTATTTTGAGGACTGCCCTAACTAGGGTTGAAGGTCAAGTGTGGCACATTTAGGCCCTATTGATCTTTTGGTGAAATCACACTTAGAGAATGGAGTGTTTTTGGTTGTTCATTTGATAAATAAGGCTTCTTACTCATCTATTTCATTTATAGTTTCATATGTGGTTGTCCTTCCATTATTCATGGTTGCATTTTATTACGTGGCTGCTTTTGTACTTGTTGTGAGGAGCACCTTCGGAAGGGCCCTCGTTTGATTATATACACATTGAAGTAAATCCATGTTCTAGGTTAGAGCATGTTTATAATAACTTAGTTACACCTCCTTCTGTTGGAAATGTAACTAGTGCCAATCTTCATAATGTAATTCAAATGTACTATTGATGTATTTATTATATTCGTTGCTATTATTTATTTTTTAGTCAAAGCATATTTTTCATGCTTATAGGGTTTATTGAGTCAAAAGAGAATTTATAATGAATCAAAGAAATGTAATTGAGTCAAAGTCCCATCTGGACTTCTTGTAGGAAAAAAAGAAAATTATATTTATCTAGAGTCAAAATGTCCTCCACAGACCAAGTCGGCCCTCCAGGACAAGTCAGCTTAAAGAGGCAGTTATTCGGCCTCCTAGACATGTATAAATACCAGGCAGTTCGACCTCATTTGATAACTCATCATTCACATTGATTTATGCGCCAACACAAGAAGAAAAACCAGCGAAGTCAAAGGGGAGAGAGAGAGAGGTCAAAGGAGAGTGAAGACGAATTGATTTTTTTCCCTAATTATGTTCACACGTGTGAGTTTTTATGTGATTTTTTTAGGCTGTCACAGGGCCGAAATTTCATGGATTGAACAGAATTCAGAGTTGACCAACATTGACTTTTGTTGACTTTGATCGTTGGAGATGGCTTGGAGGAGGGTTGACTTGGGTCTTTGTCGCAGTCTTGGTATTGAGTCTTGGATATCTCACTTTGATCTGATTCTATAAGAAGAGGATTTTCTTGGGTTTTGCCCCTTGTGGGGTTTTTCCCTGGATTGGAGCATAATTTCTGATGTTCGATATCTCTTGGGATCTTCATGTTTTGTACATTTTGGTAATTGCTTGATGAAGAGAATATAAATTTAACAAGAAGCCAACAAACATTCACAAGTAATTATCAAGTTAAGGGAAATCTACCGTAATCTACAGGTATCTTAATTTTTCAACACCTTCCAAACAAGTTCTCCTAACTACACCACCCACTGGATAGGTATTGTTCTGGGCAAATCCACCATTCCCTAAATTCTACAAAATATCATAAACATGTTTTCTAGGGTTTCCCCTGTTGTGGCAAAGGAGAGCTAAGAGGAACAATTATTGTGGCGACAATGGAAAATCTTCTACAATGCATCTAAGATTGCACTTTGTTCCAGCACTTACAATATATTTGGGTGCAGGTCTAGGAGGTAATACAATCTATTGTAGTAAATAAACAATAAATACAAGATGAATTGCTGAAAATAAGGGTACCAAGGAGGTATTTTCTAGTGCATTTATCCTTTTGGCCTAGGAAGACACTTTAATGACTTTTTGTCAAAGGACATCATGAGTTTTATTAATGTCATGCAGCAAAGTTGTTTTTATGAGTTGTGTACCATGTACTTTAATTTATTAATGTAACATGTGTCGTACAATGACTTTATGAGAAAAGTACAAAGTACACTTTATAATATCAAGTGACCTTTATGTTTTAAAAGTGACTTTATGAGAGAAAAATCCATATGGTACGAAACATTAAAAAATACTAGGAGGCTCATTAATTGAGGGGGACCACATGAGGGAGGCAGTCAAGTGGGGGATTTGATCTCATCCATTGATTACATGGGCTGAGATTTAAGCTCAGCCCTTGATTTCAAGGGTTAGGGTTCTCCTCACTTTAGATGACAAAAAGGGAAAAGGATAAAAACAAGGCTCATTATTCTCATGAGATTTGGGGAGAGGAGAGTAAGAAGCTTGAGAGGAGGATGAGTTTAGTTAAGGGAGATAATCTACAGAAGAGAACAAGAGAGCAGCTACAGCAGTTCAAATCTCTCTTGGAGGCCGAGTTTAAGTCAAGAGGAAAGCTCGAATTTGTACGAGTCAGTCAGAGCTATTGTTTGCACACAGGTTGAGGCCATATTCCAAGCTTGGTCGAGTTGTATCTCCGTCAGAGCCAGCATACAGGCAACCCGAATTTTCTTCAAGACTTGTCTACACACATTACTAGAATTCTGTACACTGTCGGCGAAATTTTCGGGCCTATTGCAGAGGGTGAACAAGCTCGTATTTCAGAGAGGATACACTTGGAATATCTGTGTGTATATTCTGCTAAACAAACCCGAGTTTCTAGGCAGAATATGACTGTCTTGTTGTCCGAAATTCTTGTGTAGAAGGACCTCTTTTGGTTGAGGAGAGTTGAATGTGGAACAAAGATATTAGTTCAGAACTTGACTGAAAGAGGACTTCAGTTTCTTCTTAAGGGAAAAGATAAGTACAAAAACTCTTGTTGTATTGATGACTGTAAGAAATTCCTAGAGAAGCAAATAAATCCTCCTTTCACTGGTTTTCCCCTTGTGGGTTTTTCCAGGGTCATTAAACCAAATCACTGTGTAAAAATAGTGTGTTTGCACTTGCATAAATTTCTTGTATCAGTTGTTAAAGTGAAAAAGAGTAGAGTAATCTTTTGTTTCAAGTTGAATGCAAATTTAACATTTATATCAGTCATATGTCATGATGGGGTTTGGGCATTAAGCCTTATGCAAAGACTTGAAACTGGATTGGGGCTACAGCAAACAAAATTTCTACATGAATGTCAGATTGAAACTTTAAAATCTTAAAACACCTTGTCTATACTAAATGCCACAAGGGAGAAGAACAACAAACCCTAAGAATACAATAAATATTATAGGTGTTTTGCTATCCATAAGTAAATATATTGCTTTGAAAAGGACAGCTATCTAATTTAATTGTTAGTTTTGATAATACATATAGTGCTTTCAGAAAATAGCAAAGGTCAAGAATAAATCGGACCTTATTCTTTGTCCGTTCCTTTTCTCTTTGTTGTTGCTTATACTTTTCTTTATTGTAGTCCATAACCTTACAAACAGGAGGCTTTGCCTGTCTTTGAACCTGCAAGCATGACAAAAACGAAAATTAATTGCATATTCATAAACATATGTGCCAAAGTCACCAACACATAGGACCTATTCATCTCCATCTGACGAAAAATCCCTTGAAAAGAATTCCATTGTTGTTTCCAATTTGAAAATGCTCAGGAACATTCCCAGACATTTATTGCCATTTTCTCTACACCAGCCTAGATCCATCTTAACTCTGGATCTATCAAGCGCTGAGAAGGATCAAATCTCTTGAGGTGCAAACCTCTTTCTTGAGTGCAAAACTTAAGGAAAGGTTTGCACCTTGAGAGATTTGATCCCTCTTGGCGCTTGGTGTAATTCCTCTCTCTCATCCTTCCTCTCCTACCTTCCTCTCTCTTCCCCCATCTCTCTCTCTCTCTCTCCCCCTCCATCTTTGTGTCTCCCTCTCCCTCTCTTACCCTTCTCTACATCTCTCACTCATCTCCCTCTCTCTCTCTCTTCATTCCTCCTGTCCCCTATCCTTAAGTTTATCTCGATCTCTCCCTTTTCACTCCCCCTATCTCTCCACCTCTGTCACTCTACGTATTTGTTCTTCCCTCCCATATATATCTAGAGTTAATATATATCATGATTCATGGTATATTAATATAATTATAATATAACAAATTTAATATTGTATTAATCCAAAGTTATTAAATTTAATAATATTAATATTATAATATATTAATATGAATATTAATTTTAATAATATATTAATATATTTTAATATTAATATTAGGGTTAATAATTTTTTTCGTATCGTATTAATAATAATTTGGCCCATGGCATTTGACCCATAGGCGTCACCTAAATAAAACCTATTTTTTGAGTGTTAGTAAGTATAAAGAGGTTTATGGAGTAAATATAAAAAGAGGTTTTATTTTCTTTATATTTTTATTTGTTTATCATATCTCTTATATTTATCATGGTATTTGGCCCATAGGCTTGGTATATAATTAGATGTTGATTTCTAATCCTATTTGATATATTTTTATTTATTTATTTATTTATCATACCTCTTTATACCCCTCTTATATTTATTTATTTACCATACCTCTTTTATAAATATGGTATTTGGCCCATGGTATTAATAATTATTTGTAATTTTGTCCCATGGTATTTGGCTCATAGGCTTCACCTAATTAAAACATATTTTTTTAGTTTTCGTAAATATAAAGAGGTTTACGGAATAAATATAAAAGGAGGTTTTATTTATTTACCGTGTCTCTAATTTATTTATATTTTTATTTATTTACCATACCTCTCGAGTAAATATAAAAATAAAAAATTATTTATTTACCATACCTCTAGTTTATTTATATTTTTATTTATTTACCATACATCTTTTTTGAGTATTCAAAAACCTCTTTATATTTTAAATTTATATTGTGTTTATACATACTAATAATTAGATTGATTTTTAAATAGGGCCGACATTAGATTAAAAATGTTAAATGTTAAACATTACATTTACGTTTACATTTACATGTTTACGTTTTATGTGAGTTCTACTCCCATACTGGGATGTTTACATTTACATTTATGTTTACGTTTATATTTACGTTTTTATGTGAGATCTACGTCCATATGGGGACCGTTTACATTTACATTTACGTTTAAGTTTACGTTTTTATGTGATGTTTACGTTTACATTTATGTTTTTATGTGATATCTACCCCGTTTATATTTACGTTTTTATGTGAGATCTACGCCCATATTGGGACATTTACATTTACATTTACGTTTAAGTTTACATTTTTATGTGATGTTTACATTTACGTTTACGTTTTTATGTGATATCTACCCCCATACTACATTGTAGAGCGCCTCTCGACGCAAAGAGGTGCTTCCAATCCCTGGTGAAAAGGAAAGAAATAAAAAAGAACTTTTACCCAAGTGGAATGGGACTCACTCACAACTAAAACACAAAAGAAAGGCAAACAAAAGTATGGAAAAGACACTACAAAACATGGGAAAAAATAGTAAATAAGAGTGGCATGTCTCATTGTAAAAAGTTATATAAAAATAAATATAATTTATTCTATTTCCCAATTCTCCTAAAATTTTAAAGTGTCGTTTCATATTTCTGTGCCCCTTTCCCTATTTGGGTGACATTCCATGTGCTTTTTAGAGATAATTCTCTGAAAAACTCAAACTCATAAGTAAATAATAGAGGAGACTGAAAAATAATATTGGCAAATAGAACTTAAACAATCCAAAAAATTAATGCTCCAAAACAATATTTTATAGTGTCTTAGAATGTTGTGGTCTCGTATCATTCATATAAATCATCAATGCAATTAATAAAACAATACATTGATTATAGTAAAGCTTGAGAAGGGACAGTGTTGGAAGCCAAAATCTCTTCATCATCCTATATTTACCTATAATTTTTATGGATGACTAACAAGGATCTCTTAAATACTAAGGAAGACTGACCTTACAACCCCTAGCTATGGCGCAAACCAATTTAATGGGTCATCTTATAGGGGAAGTTATGATCAGTTAGCTTGTAAAGGAAACAATGGTCTATAATTTCCTGTAAACCCAGAATTCCTGGTCTAGAACATCGACAAAACCAACCAGCATTACCATGCATGACAATGTCTATAATGTAGACAGATGAAGACCTATTTGTTATTGGAAAGCATCTAGACCAACATAGAGGGTTGCTAAGACTTTGCCTCATCATTGCATTTATTTATGGCTACATATGGAAGTAATTGCCCATATATGAAGATGTTGATAATGAACCTTTGGTTATGTTTGAATGATGATTTAGAATATCTGAGTACAATGAACATACTAAATTAAGGATATCATGAGTCAACAAAAGGCTAGAATACCTCCCTTATATCAACAAGATTATAAGGCCCTATTTGGGATGTTGGTTCAAAAGCTTTCATTCCCGAAAGACCCTGAGAGGTGGTATGTCAATAAAGAGGGTCTACAGACTAGGGAAGTAGTATATATGCCCCCTTTATTTTCCATTTTATATTATTTTGTAAATTTTCTGTGCTTTGGGCAACAACTGGGGAGAATGTTGATGTATCTAACCCACACAATATCTCCATTTATGTCTACATTACACTAGTATACACAATAGAGATTAATGCTTCCAACAAGACGACCACTACATTACGTAAATAAAACAAAACAAATAAGCTAAAGGAAACTCTTTAACCATAAGCAACAACATAATGCAGCAAAATCAAAAAAGGTGATACTAATACATCCAAACATGTGATTCTAAACTATACACCTAAGATTAAATAAGCGTACAATATAAATAAACCTAGTTTATAAATTAAACCATTCATTGTGGCCCATCTTTTCAACCACCATATAAACACATGATCATGTTCGAATGTATTATTTACTCCTATATTTCATGTGTGTGTCTGTATTATGACCCTTATGGATTATTTAGATCTTATGTCTTTATATTTGTCATGGCTTTGCACAACAATCATCAGGTCAGTTAGTATGTTACAAGTGGTGTCAAAACAGTTATTTCTGTTCGCCAAGTGTCAAACCTTTTGTCTGCTGACCCAACTACCAGACTCTTCTACCTAATAATCGAGATGATGCTTTCAAGAACCACTATAGAGACCATGCAAATCATTTGACAAAAAAAATAATCAGATACAATGGACAAAACACCTGTCAAATAAGACGGAGGGGCAAGATCTGTTTGTTCCTTAACCAATGAATAAGGCACATAAAAGGAACTCAGTCAGATATGAACAATAGCCTTTAGTGATCAACACACCTATATTCTAAAATAACCACAAACCACTATTTATTTGTACGGTCAACAACAAACATCCTGACTACATTTTAAATTTGCAAACAAGAAAAATGCAGTATACAAGAAACATAAGCACAACAAGTACAGGTTGTGTTAAGACACAAACTCAATTGTCTATGAACAGAGTACCAGCCATGCTGTCATACCACACAAAACAATTGTGGGCCAATCCTACCAAGAAAAACAAGTGCAAGGTAACAATACATAGGCACATACAGGGAGAACTGACCACCTACAAGGAATATTTACAGAGTTACTGCCAAAATTGAGTCTCGGCACTATGTTCCATACATCATTGCTCATGATGGAGCTATACTCCTCTATCATGGCATCCCTCCGTAGTTGTTCATCTACAACCTCCTCAAAAATGGAAGGCTCAGACTCACTAATGCTGCTCGTCAATGCCAAATAACTAGAAAATCTCATCAGTGGTCTGCTTTCCCTGAAGGTGCTACTAGGATCCTCCACATGCTCCTCAGCATCCTTCAAGGTCTGCCCGGCCCATCTCGGCCTCTTCCTAGTAGAGCTCGAAGGAATATACAGCTTATCCTCCAGATCTATAGACTGTACCCCTGTTGTTGGTGCTGCTTAGGAGCTTCTCGCTTCCAATTCTCTACAACTGTTGGATCTTTCTCATAAGATCTCCTAAGGGTCCTACCTTCATCAAATCTTACATCCTGACTCAAGATCACTTTCCACTATCCCGAAATGTAGACTTGATAGACTTTTGAGACCTCACTGTAGCCCACAAATACACCTCTTTCTGACAAGGGCCCCAGCTTAGTCCTCTTCTCTATGGGAACGTGGGACTACCAAAGTGTGCAAATGGCTAACATCCGGTTTCACTCCTATAAATATCTCCTCAAGAGTCAAGTCCTCCAATATCTTGTGAGGACTTCCGTTTTGCACATACACAGTTGTAATGCAGGCCTCTACCCACAAAAACATAGGCAATTCTTGACCATATATCCTTGCCCTCGCTGCCTCCATTATGGTCCAATGTTATGAATAAAATATATATAAAAATAATACAAATGATATAAATAGTAATAATCATGAATAATGGTTAATTAACTAATAACTAGTATTGAAGAGACATGTCTCTAAGGACATGACCATTTATGAAGGGGCAACTGCCTAGGTATATAAGCAGGCCCTCATTTGTAACATTATCATATCATCTCATATCTTTTGTACATTTCTAAATAAATATATTTGTCCTATCATGGATATTTTCATATTTCAGTTCTTTTGAGTATTTTGTTGTGTATACTAGCTTTGTCCATAACATTGGTTTTAGATTTGTTCAATCCTCTGGCCGCTCAACAACTACACATAGCCAGTCAGATCCAGCCTTTGGCCACCAACTTTTCATCAAGCTTGTTGTCGTCATAATTAGAGCGTTTCGCTACACAGTGTTGGAGGTTATCCATTCTGCCCTCAAACTTTTGGCCACTATAAAAAATAAAACAAAAATAAATAAATTAAAATATCTAAAAATATATATTCATTAAAAATTATTAAGAAAAAAAAACCGAAGTCAAAAAAAAAGAATTGAAAAAATAAAAGAGGGAAAAAAGATAAAGGGGTCAAGAAAAGGAAAAAGAAGAAAAAATACAAAAAAAAGTGAGAATATTTAACACTGACAAAAAAAAAGTTAAACATCATAAAATAATATGCATATATATTAGGAATTATATAAAAAAACAAATATAACCAAAAAAAGTCATAATAATAATAATAGTTTGGTCGTCTGCAGCCATCCGACATCCTGCCCCGCCACAGCGCGCATTCGTAGCCTATGCTTTGACCAGCCACAACCAAAGCTAGGCAACATTGCCTTCAACAGGGAAACATTTGCCTCGCCACCGTCATCGAGGCTGTAAACTCCACCACGATCTGTCGTTGGCCATATAATCATTGTCCACACCACATTCATTACATAGGGAAATAAATCTCGCAAAAACTGAGAGGACACGTTTGTTGCGCTGAATTGTTGCCACTTTTGTCCTATTTTGTGCCTATTTGTTCCTTTCGCCCATGCCATACGTCACCACCATTGTCAATTGCCACTAGTGTGTTATTGGGAAGGGCAAGCGAATCAATCTAATACTACCGAGCATCACTACCATTTTCCAGGGACTTCATTCCAAACCTTGCCTCATTCCATAGTGGTTCCATAATAATCGACTTGTTATCGCCAGCGTTAAACGTGATTTTTATTTTCAATCTTGATTATAAGTAAATGAATTATAGGCAAACGGACTAGGTGTAAAGGGTATCACATAAAAATCATAAAACATAACAATTAATATATGCCAAGGAAAATTGAGCCCTTTTTCCATTTTATTTAGTGTTCGCATTATAAGGGGAAATAAAAATAAATATGGTAAATTAAAGTTAAGAGTTATATATTATTTAAAAAAAAAATATATATATATAAGAACCATAAAAAAGGTACCATCAAGGTTATAAAAAGTACCATTTGAAGCAAGGGAATTATTAAGTGAGATATATACAAAGGGTTAAAAGGATTAAAAAAGAAAAATAAAGTGGTTTTAAGATACAAAGGAAAGAGTCAAATACCTCTTAAAAGTTAAGAGTTAAAAAGGAATATTTTAATTGGTATTTAAGACATTGTCATAAAGTAGAAGAAAAGTTTTATTAAAACGTGTTCAAGGCATAAAAGGCTTTGAAGTATAAACAAAATTATAAAAAATTATTAAAAGAGTTATTTATCCTTTGACAAAATTATCGATAAACGTGAAATGGTGTCAATACCTGGCGAAAAAGGAATGAATTGTAATTCTACATTTTGGACTCAATGTCTATTTTGTAAGACATACATTGAATATCCGTGGATTCATAAAAATTGTGAATTATGTTGTCCAACGTATGGAACATTATTTAATGCCGAAGAATGTCAAGGTAATGAGTTGATGCAAATGAAATAACTAGAGGGAAAAACTTGCAAAACTGGAACAAAAATTAACAGAAAAGGAAGAGAAAATTCTGTGTATAGCCAAAATTTACTTGCAAAAGTCAAGAAGTCCAAAGAAGAAAAGAAAATATTAGAAGACAAGGAATGTGTCAAGAAGAAATTCAACGAGAATCTATCAACTAAGGAAGAAGAAAATTTGCGCTTAAAATACCTTAATCAAAAATTATTAGAACAAATCAGAATTTTAAAAGATGAGAAGGATACTAAGGATAAAGTCAACAATTCATAAATCGAAGAACTTTCACATCTAAGGAATCATAATCAATATCTTCTTACACAAATAAAGAAGCTTAAAAGTGACAAGAAGTCACTAAAAGACAAGTTAGAACAACTTATTCAAAAAGAAGCATCGAAATCTTCAAAGGTAACAGTCCAGTTTGAAGAAAAATGAACAAATACCAATCTAGTCAATATTACAACTCAAGAAGATGATAAACCAGTTGAAGTGAGGACTTACTCAGAAGTTGTAGTTCAAAAAATGAAAATTCCAAGTGAAGACTCTGTAGCCAACTCAAAAGCACCAATATTTGAAGACAATCAAGAAATCGGAAATTGCCACACACAAAATAAGGGAAAATCAAACCACGAGAACTCCTTATCGACATCTGAATCACAAGAGCAGACAACTCAATCACTCTGCATATCTGTATCACTCGGAACAAAAACAACGAACTTATGTTCGAAAGACTACTAATGTTAGTGCAAATCAGACTTGTGATAGCAATTCACACAAAGTATCTAATAACCGCAAGATTCCACAGAAGATTAATTTAGGATAGTCAAATCAATTCTCACTACAACAATTTTATTTATCACTCCAAGGATCCTATCATCTTGTATCATCAAAGACGACAACTCGAAGATTTCTGAAAGTTGCGAATAGGTTACAAGACAAAGAAACAAGAGGATGTGCCTTGTCAGCAATGAGCTTTGACGACAAAGCTTTCTGACCAGGAAGGCAATATTATGAATAAAATATATATATATATATATAATACAAATGATATAAATAATAATAATCTTGAATAATGGTTAATTAAGTAATAATTAGTATTGAAGAGACACGTCTCTAAGGACATGATCGCGTATGAAGGGGCACCTACCTAGGTATCTAAGCGCACCCTCATTTGTAACATTATCATATCATCTCATATCTTTTGTACATTTCTAAATATATATATTTGTCCTATCATGGATAAATTCATATTTCAAATCTTCCGAGTATTCTTCTGCATATACGAACTTTGTTCGTAACATCCTTTTCTTCCTCTTGACAACCTCATTCTGTTAAGGGTTGTAAGGTACCATGAGCTCCTTCTTAAATCCCTATTGCCTTCAAAAATCCTAGAACTTGTTGGAGATATACTCGCCCCCATTATCTGATCTCAATGCCTTAATCTTCTTCCTGTTGAATTTTCATGATTTCCTAATATGATAATTACTTCCAATGATTTCTCAATTAATCCTTCTTGTGATACATACATCATTAAGCAATTATACATAGAAAATCGCAACTGTAAAACAATAATAACAGTAGGATCATGAAGAGACGGCGAAACACGAGACAAAAAATTTACCCTGGGAAAACCCTAAAGAAGTTTAAAACCCAGCAAACTTTTCTTAGAGATATTTTCCAAATCAAACTAGGTCAAACTAATCACAAATAACATAGGTCAAACTTGGTCAAATTGCCCAGAATATTCTTAGTCAACCTACCGTCAAACTGCCCTGAAACAGGGCAAATTTCAGCCTCTTGAAGCTTCATAGAGATTCGGTCAACCTACCTTAAAAAACCTCAAAATTTTGGTCAAACCTTGCCTCAAAAAATTCAGTCAATGTTATTCAACGCGAGTCAAACTTCAGGCCGAACTTTGTTGGTCTTGTCTCTCTTTCCTTCGCACATTCGGCTAGAAAAAATAGAAGAATCGAGTGATCTGAATTGCTCTTCAAGTGAGGAAGTCTATTGGAAATATATAGTGGTTTGATGAGCCTGAATAGGTGTGTCATTTGGGGCTAACCAACTTGAACTTCCTAGAGGACCAACTTGACTTTCGAATTTTAAATTTTAATTTTTCCCTCTTTTATTTGGAGCTGACTTGAATTCAAACTTGAACTTTTCATTTTCCTTTAATTTGTGTGGGTTAATGCAAATAAATAATACCAACCGAAGCTACCAAAATTCAACACTCCCTCTTAGCTAGGGAGGTATTCTCTTTGACTTCTTCAGATGTTCTCTTGTTGAAAAAAATTTTATTGATTACTAGACATGTACACTGGATTCTCTTTCAAATTTACGCACTATAATTTGTAATATTTTTTATTAAGATTGAATACTGGTATGATGTTCTACAATGCCTTGGGCGGTTCACCTTAATAGGAGTTGACAGGCCACAAGGTTTTAAAAGTCATGTCTTTTGGACATTATTGCCCTTTCATAATTAATGGGAATTTAATTAATTAAATTATTAATTATTAATATTTATGATTTAAATATATTTATTTAATTAATATTTAGCTATGAATATTTATTAATAACATTGCCCCACCCTTAAAAATTGCTTTGTCCTCAAAGCAAAGGTAGCGAGGAATATTGTTGTCGAACTTCTCAGTTTCCCATGAAGAAGCTTCTTCTAGAAGTTTTTTCCACTTGACCAGGTATTCTCTAATAGTTTTGGAACATAGTACCTTCTCTCTTGTTGCAAGGATACCTTTCGGTTCTAAGACAATCATTCCTTCTTCATCGACTTCAAGAATCTCAGTTTGAGCTGATTGGTTTTGACCTATTACCTTTTTGAGACACGAAACATAATATACGTTGTGAAATCGATAGTTGTCTGGTAGTTTCAATTCATAAGCTACATCATTGATTTTCTTGATTATTTGGAATGGCCCATACAATTTCAAAGCTATCTTGTTTTTCCCTTATTGTTTCAAGGATAATTGTTTGTAAGGTTGTATTCTTATGAAGACCCAGTCCCCTTCTTCGAACTTCCTTTCTGAACGATATTAGTCAGCTTGTTGCTTCATTCAATTACTAGCAATTGCTAAATTTTCTTTTAGTATCTAGATAATCTTTTGACTTTCTTCCAGATGGTTTTTCACTGCTTCTACCTTAGCGTTATTTAATGCAAAATCCTTCCATCTCGGGGGTTCATAACCATATAGTGCCTGAAAAGGGGTCATTTTGGCTTGATGTATGATAGGCAGTATTGTACCACCATTCTACTAGGTGCAACCATTATGACCATTTGCTTTGCTTATCAGATATGAAGCATTGTAAGTATGTTTCTAATCACTTATTTACTATTTTTGTTTGACCATCTGTTTGCAAATGGTAAGATGAACTCATGTTAAGAGGGCTTGGTTGCAAAACTCTTTCCAGAAATTCCCTTTAAATCTCACATATCTATCACAAACAATGACTTTAGGTAGACCATGTAGCTTGTAGATGTTTTTGCAAAAGACCTCTGCAATTCACTTGGTTGTGTCTGTTTTTTTATCTGCCATAAAGTGTGCATATTTAGTGAGTCTGTCTACTACAATGAATATCTTATCCTTACCATCAGACAGGGGTAAATCGTCGATGAAATCCATTGAAATTTCTTCTCATTTCTGATTTGGAACATGTAAAGGGTGTAACAATCCAAGGATTGAAACATTTTCACTTTTATTTCTCTGACAGATGTCACATTCAACAATGTATTTCTGAATCTCTTTACTCATTCCCTTCCAGTAGAATGACTGACGTGCGTTGTAGTATGTCTTAAAGAACCCAACGTGCCCAGCTGCAGGGGAATTGTGTGATTCCTTAAGAGCTCTTATTTTAAACTTTGATGAAGGGCTTAAGTAAATTCTACCCTTATACCATAGTATGTCATTCTTCCATTCAAAATGAGGGTGTTGATTGATGTTTTCAATTATCAAGCAAGAGTCTGGTTCCTTGTTGTATTCAGCCCGAATCTTGTCCAACCAATCAAGAACAATCACCAAAGCATCGCATGTTGTGGTGTCTTCATCTTTACGTGAAAGAGTGTCGACAACCACATTGTCCTTTCCCCTTTTGTGCAAGATTTCCATGTCAAATGTTGCAAGTTTCTCTATCCACTTTTGTTGTTCTATAGATAATTTTTTTGTTGTAACAGGAACTGAAGACTGCTATGATCAGTGTGGATTGAAAACTTGCTCCCTAATGAGTATTGACACCACTTGCTTAGTGCATGAATAATGGCCAACATCTCCTTGTGGTAGGTAGACTTCAAGCTTTCCTTTTTATTAAGTTTTCGACTTTCGTAAGCTATGGGGCATCTGTCTTGCATTAACATTGTACCAATCCCAAACCATGAGGCATCACATTCTACCACAAAAGGTTTGGAGAAATCAGGGGTTGCAGAACCAAGGTAGATGACATTATCTCTTTTAAGGATTCGAAGCATTTGTTTGATTTATTGTCCCATTGAAAGGAATTTTTCTATAGTAAATTCGTTAAAGGAGCAGCCTAGTGTGTGTAATTCTTTATGAATCTTCTGTAGTATCTAGTTAATCCAAGGAATTCCCTAAGTTTGGATATATTCTTTCCCTTGGGCCACTCTTTAATTGCGTTAATTTTGCTGGGATCCACTTTGGCTCCTTCCTTGGATATGATGTGTCCCAGATATTCAAGTCCCTTCTGACCAAAAGTACACTGATAATTTTGTGTAAATTTGATTTTTCTCCAATACGAACAGTACTTCTTCTAAATGCTTGAGGTGCTCCTTCCATGTCTTGCTATAGATGAGAATATCGTCAAAGAACACCAATATGAATTTTCGCAAGTACGGGCAAAAAAGTTCATTCATAGTTGCCTGGAAGGTGGTTGGCGCATTTGTTAGACCAAATGGCATTACCTAAAACTCATAATGCCCTTCATGAGTTCTAAATGTCGTTTTCTCAATGTCTTCTAATCTTATTCAAACTTGATAATAGCCTGACCTCAAATCTAATTTTGAAAAATATTCTGCACCATGGAGTTCAATCCAGCATTTTGTCAATAAATGGAATGGGGAATTTGTGTTTAATAGTAATCTTGTTTAGTCCTCGATATTCTATGCATCAACGGAAGGATCCATCTTCTTTTCAAACTAACACCACTGGAGCCACATATGGGCTTCTACTTTTCGTAATGACTCCACATTTCAACAAATTTTGTATTAGCCTTTCTATCTTTGTTTTATGATGATGGGGATAGCAATAAGGCTTGACATTCACAAGTGTCACATCTGGTTTAACTTCAATGATGTGTTTGATCTTCCTTTCGGGCAGTAATTTTGTTATGAATATAATTCATAACAATTAGCTAAATAAAATAAATATAAATATTAAATAATTAATATAATAGTTTAAGGTTATGTTAAAAGTGAAAAAGCATGTCTAAAAGACATGCCCCCTCACAAAAGGTCATCTGCTGAGGTATAAAAGCAGGGTCCTCATTGTACATTCAAATCATCTTATACATTTTTATATAATAATAAATAATTATTTTAAGTACCTTATGTGTATTTTAACATTCAAGTTACCAGCTATCAAGTTTTTGTGCTTCAGCGTAGTTTTTATGCTTCAGTGGTATCAGAGCCATGGCACACGATATAATCATGCGGGTCTTTGAACGTTGTTCATCTCACAATGTGTCGTTACTTTCACGTCCTGATTACATCGAACAGTTTAGTATTCAAGAAACAATTCAGCGATTAGAAGAATCATGTGCTGAAGTTTCAACATATCTAAAGAAAAGTCTTGTAGAAGAAAACAACACCCCTCTTGTTCCTTCCCTAAGAGTTGAAAATGAAGTTTTGTTGGAGCAAGAAAACAAGCTATCTCCAAAAGTGAGCACATGTCAGCGTACATGCATGGAAATCTCTCCAAGAGAGATTATAAATCAAGCAATACCAGATCGAGGAGAATTGTGGGAAAATTGTGAAGAAGCAATGACACAGAAAGAAGATTTGTTGGAAAGGTGTGAAGAGATCAAAATTATGGTTTCCAACGTGGATACGACAGTCCATTCTCGTTGTGCAGTTCCCAAGCAGAAGTATTGTGAATCCATATACAAGACAATACGCAGAAAAACAAGTACAGTGATGGTTGGCAATGTCCCACTTGGGAGCGAACATCCTATCAGGGTTCAAACAATGACTACTACTGATACAAAGGATGTTCTTGGTACTGTAGAACAGGTAATGTGAATAGCCGATAAAGGAGCAGATCTTGTTCGAATCACTGTTCAGGGAAAAAAGAAGCAGATGCTTGCCATGACATTAAAATACCCTTGCACAGAAGGGCTATGATATTCCACTTATGGCAGACATCCATTTTGTTCCTTCAATTGCATTGCGTGTTGTAGAATATTTTGATAAGATCCGCATTAATCCTGGAAATTTTGCTGACAAGCGTGCCCAATTTCAGAAACTAGAATACACGGAGGAAGACTATCAGAAGGAGCTTGAACACATTGAAGAGGTTTTCACACCATTGGTGGAGAAATGCAAGAAGTACGAAAGGGCAATGTGAATTGGCACAAACCATGGAAGTCTTTCCGATCGTACTATGAGTTACTATGGTGATTCTCCCAGGGGTATGGTGGAATCAGCATTTGAATTTGCACACATTTGCCAGAAGTTGGATTTTCATAATTTTGTGTTTTCAATGAAAGCGAGCAATCCTGTAGTCGTCGGTTTATTTCTTGCAGCGATGCACACGTTTTTTCTACAGCATGCGTATAGCATTAGTAGGAGATCTAAACACCCTGTCATACGTAATAGTAATGGGGAGGAGATACCTGTTGTTGATTTTGGCTCCTCTCGAACTGTAAGGTGCAGAAAATGTCAAACTTATGTTAACCCTTTTTTGATGAGCCTAAAAGGAATCATGTGACCTGCTAGTCAATATAGCTTTGACGACATTTATATGGTCATGGAAGCCATGGACCGGAATTTGTTCCACCGCCTGTTTGACGAGCATGAGCAAAACGACAGCATTGTTGAAGGACAAGAACCGCGCGATTTCGAGGTGAAATTGATTATGAACAAGATACTCAGAGTTGTTCAGTGCTTGCACTCTGTCAATGTTCTTCACCGAGATTTGAAGCCCGGCAACATCCTGGTGAATGAGGACAAAAGAATAAAATTATGTGACTTTGGTCTGGCTCGAATACCCGCACCTGAAATGACTCAGAAGTCTTATATAGTGTACTTGGGAGGACAACATAATGGGAGTTTGCCATACGGACAAGTAGCGAACACACATTATACGATTTTGGGATCAATAGTAGGAAGCAAGAGGGCAGCCAAAGAAGCCATCTTCTACTCATACACCACATCCATTAATGGTTTTGCTGCCATTATCGAAGAAGAGCACGTTGTCTCTCTATCAAAACACCCGTAGGTATTGTCCGTATTTGTCAACAAAGTCGGCAGTCTGCAGACAACTCACTCATGCGGGTTCCTCAGCCTAGAAAAAGGAGCGGGAGAGTCTGAAAATGAAGAAATTCCTGAGCAATTGCTATGGAAAAAAGGAGAGTTCGGGAAGAATGTTATCATTGCTCACCTGGGTACAGGAGCATAGCCTGAATCTGCAAGCTTCAGTGACAAAGGTTTCGGGCCTGTTCCTACTAGATGGAAAGGGATCTAACAAAATGGCACAAAATTCACTTCAAGGCAATGCAACAGGAAATTGACGATGAATAGTGATGGCTTGAATGGCAACACGCAATTTGTTTTTGGAATTCCGATTGATCCCATTAATGAAGTATTATACAAGATTATAAATGGGACTGGAGGTACATGTGTGCTTCTAAATGGGTCCAATGTGCCCATGCCTCTCGTCTGTTTTTTAGGTCTCGAACTTTATTCAACCCTGCTTTCAAAGGCCTGCAAATTTGGCTTAATCGAGAAGACTGGTGACCATAGTGGGAGTGCTCGAGGTTTGCAGGCAAAACCAGGCCCAGAAATATGTGTCGATTTCCGCTGGTGGAAGACGCTGCGGGGTGTTGAGTGACGTAGCCAGAATCAATGGTGTTAAAGCGCCACATTCTAGGTGAGGTCAACAGGTGTGACCAAGAGACATGACCACACCATTTCGAGAAACTTCCGCACAAATCGATATTTAAAACATATATATATATAGATATATAGATATACACACACACACACACACATATATATATATATATATATAATAAATTTGTAATTAAAATAATAAGAATAACCAAAAAATATAAAAATAAAAAAATTATAGATTATAAAAATATAAAATATATATATATAGAGTTCAACAAAAACAAAAACAAAAAACAAAAAAAAATCTAGAAAGAAAAAAAAAAAAAAAAAAAAAAAAAAAAAAATATATATATATAATATATATATATATATATATATATATATATTTAGACTCCAGAAAAGGAAAAAAAAAAAAATCAAAGGAAATAGTACTGACGAATTAATGACTAAAGTTGTATACATCAACTAAGTGAAGAAAACCCCAGTGTTAAAGCTTTGAAGACAAAGCTTCCGAAGGGAGGGGCTATGTTATGAATATAATTCATAACAATTAGCTAAATAAAATAAATATAAATATTAAATAATTAAATATTATTTAAGTTAATTAGTCATTAAAATTAAGTGAAAAGGCATGTCTAAAAGACATGCCCCCTCACAAAAGGTCACCTGCTGAGGTATAAAAGCAGGGTCCTCATCGTACATTCAAATCATCTTATACATTTTTATATAATAATAAATAATTATTTTAAATACCTTCTGTGTATTTTAACATTCAAGTTACCAGCTATCAAGTTTTCGTGCTTCAGCGTAGTTTTTATGCTTCAAATTTCATGGACAATACCTGAAATACCTTGTCATATTTCTGAATTAGGGTTGTAACTTCATATTGTTGGTGGAACCCTTCCATAGATAACAACTTTAATTGTTGCCATTGTGCAACGAACACCGGGCTTCTTTGCAAATAAGCTTCTTCATTTGTTGTGCAACAATGATTTGGGTTGGAGAGCCTGGAAGGCTGGAACCCGAACAACTTATACTTTATTTTATTTTGTTTGAACTTAATGAATTGTTTCTGGTGATTTGTGTTAGAAAATCAGAAAGGCAAAAAGATTTTCTTATATAGATAATTACTTGTGATTCTTTTATCTTTATGTTCTTTTATCTTTTAGTTCATCAAGCAATTAACAAAACAATAGCACAAGGACAACAGATGTAGGGGGGCAACCAGGGCAAAACCCCTATCTAGGGGAAAATCCAATCAACAATTCTTCCTTTAATAATTTCTTGAGATAATCCAAGACTCTTGACCTAGACAAAGACTTCCTCCACACCATGTTAGCTCTCAATCCTTCTTGCAGATGATAACCCTTCAATAGCAACTTCGACCTAGCAGCATCAACTTGTAGTAGCAGCTTCGACCCAGCAACTGGTAGCAGCAGCAATGTCGACTAGACAAAGAAAAACTTCAATCTCCCTAGATACTCCTGAGTGAGAGATAGATGGCCCAAAATTTTGATCTTGATGCCTTCTTCTTGCCTTCAAAATTTCGCACTCCTTTTCAACCTGTTTCCAACTCTTCTTCAACTTCGCATTTCCCAACTTTAGGATATCAAACTATGAGAGAGATAGTGAATTACTCCAAATGAATTCAAAATACCTTGTATATATAGCCTTCTAGTGAGGTTGAATTGTCCTTCTTGAGGCCGACTTGATCTCCTTGAGGCTGACTTAGTGTGGAGGGGGAAAATAGCATATTTGACTCAAAAGTAATTATTTTTACATGAATCAAAAGCCCAAGAAGGGTCTCTTTATATGAACAATGACTCTAATGACTCAGAATAAATCCTAGAAGTCCTCAATGGGGACTTTGACCTAAAACATGATGACCCAAGCATGAAACCCATGCTTTAATAAATCATAATAATAATAATAATAATAAAAGTATTTTCTTCATTCTTTTGATGACTACATTTCATTGTGACGCAAATACATTTATGAAGACTGAGCCTAGATACATATTTCAACAATTTGTGAAGTACGTCCCTGACGTTTGTAACCATTGTACTCCCAAAACAGAATCTACACCTCCTAAGGGAACTATGTAAAAACTATACTCCAATTCGTAATAGCTTAGTTGCATTTTGACTTTATGGCACTTCCCTACTCCATCTATTCTTTTCCCATCTGCCACCAAAACTTTTAAATCAGTCACAGGATACGCAAAAATATTTAGCCTTTTTGCGACATTAGCGTCTAATCTACTAACACAATAACGTTTTGCTTCCTGATATGTCCTTTAAGTTTTGATGTTTATGGCTAGACTATCCCTGTGATAGTTGCCATAGAAATCCTTAGTCTATTTTCTTCTTCCGGATTTGGATTAGGAGTCTTGTTTTCTTTGTTGGTTTCTTCGTCGGAGTTACTATTTCAAGATTCTTCTTCTTGTTCTGCTTCGCAGTTGCGTAGTGCATTTGTGTCCCAAAGAATATTTGTATCCGCATGTCCAACATTTCCCATCCTTTTTCTTTTCGAAATTTGATTGTTGTTTTCCTCCTCCTCGCAACGGGGGTGGAATGTACTTACTAGTATTTTCTGAAGAAGACTTACTTGACTTTCCTTTTGAGTAGTTGCTTGCTTCTTCACTACTGACATATGGTGTTTTATGGAATTTATATTTTCACTCAATAATTATTGTTGCATGTTTATCCTCTTTAATGGTTTTGGGTTTATACAGTTCTAATTCAGCTTGAATATACTCTTTAGCACACATCTATACATTTTTAGAAGCTCTTCGTTAGAAAATCCCCTTTGTCTTACAACCAATACTTCCCACTCGTGGGTGTATTCACTTACAGATCCTTTTTGTTTGAGATGAATGATATTTTCGTAGACGTCACCTTCTTCTTCGTCATGGAACCTTTTTAGCAAGGCATCCACAAAAATTTTCCAAACGAAAGAACGAGCCTCACATTTGTTGGACCACCATAGGAACCAATCATACGCTTCAGCGTCGAAGTTGTTGGATATGCAATCATGATTTTTTCTCACTCACCTATTGGCGGGTTTGCTTAGAAAATGATCTCCATCTTATTTACCCACACAATGGCGCCCCTATCATCCTTACCATCATACATAAGTAATTCCCTTTTGATTCTTTGGTAGTCTCTTTCGGGAAACTTTGTATAGTATTGACTCCCTTGAAATTGTATATGCGGCATTTGTAAATAATAATATTTTTTTATTTACTTAATTAATTAATTTATATATATATATATATATAGTTCAATAAGTATGATTTACGTTGTTACGAATTAAATGAAAAACGATTTGGAAGGTCATGATGGTTCAGTGTCAGTGAGGGTCCACAGAAAAGCAGCGGAGGTCAATGTTGTCAGTGGACGTGGATGGCACAACGAATAGGAACCCGCAGCACAGGTGAACGGTCGGATGGCATGAGACCACAACCAGAGGTCAATGTTCCTTTAGCAAATTGGTGGTCGGATGCAGATACAGAAGCCGCTGGAAGGGTGTCAGCAGAGAGAATTGTCGGAGGATGGGGAGAGCGGCCACGGGGTGTGGTAGAGTGTCAGTAAATCATGGAAGAATTGGGAGGCAGCGAAAACAATTTCCGGAAGACTGCAGGACTCTGATACCACTATTGAATACTAAACATGTATATTGGATTCTCTTTCAAATTTACAAACTGTAATTTGTAATATTTTTTATTAAGATTGAATACTAGAATGATGTTCTACAATGCCTTAGGCGGTTCACCTTAATAGGCGTTGATAGGCCACAAGGTTTTAAAAGTCATGTCTTTTGGATATTATTGCCCTTTCATAATTAACGGACATTTAATTAATTGAATTATTAATATTTATGATTTAAATACATTTATTTAATTAATATTTAGTTATGAATATTTATTCATAACATTTCACTATCCCAAGAAAAGGTTGAATGATCCAGCTATGTTGAAGTATCCATCCACTTCATGTTCTATACCAAAACCACGTGGAAAGCATCCTGCATTAGCATCATGCAAAGGAATCTAGTCACCCACTAAACACATCCCCTTTGCACATGGATCTAATCACCCATTGACTAAAGGCCTTTTGGGATCCCACTAGCCTTTTTGCCTTCTAGGGTCAAGACTACTCCTTGTTCTCTGGGGTTACCTTCTGGGGTTGTAACCTGGAACCTGGTCAACACCTATGACCTATGGTGAAACCCTTGGCTATTACCATTCCTACATGCCAATTGAAGGATAACACACTTGCCTGATGTTAAAGGCATTCACTCTACCCACTAGCCAAGTGCCTCTTGGCAATCTATGGAAGCACTCCGAACCTTGATGCTCTTTGGGCCATTCTCCCTAGCCACATTACATTGCACCTGGTCAATATCTTTTACTTGTCAATATCTTTACCTAGGGAGAATGTCTACCCCTTGATGCTACAACATCAACACTCCCTTTAACCAAGGGAAACATTCTCAACCACTCCAAGTTTGTCCCTAAAGTATACAACTTCACCTAATGTCAGCGTCCTACTCCACTATAGAAATGCATTGGAGCCTCATTGCTCCCTTATGTACCATGTCTCAAATAGAGTGGTACTCAATGTGCCTCGACCTCTCATCACGGTCATCTCCTACACTAGATAAAACAATCCTTTGAGTAGCTTACACTTGCTTCACAACTCTGCAATATTTAATGTTAAGTGTGATAGATGTCTGCTTCCTGCTCATCCTGAAACAACATCTTGATGTGCTCTTCCCGTCTTTTGCACTCTCTGACCAATCTATATATTCTTGCAACTGTACTTCATCTATTTGAGACATATCACGATCCATAAACAACTGTGCCACGCAAATATCTCCATACATGCTTGAGCCATGTGCTTTGGCTCAATCATAAACTAATTGGGGGAAGACTAAGGTACCATTCCCTTGCTTGTCCTTCAAGAGAAAAAGTGAAAAGAATCATGAGCCTATCATCATCAAATATCAACCTAAGAGACATGTTTCAGTAGAACTCTTCAACAAAGTCACAGGCACTTATGGTAGCATCGCCTTTGAACTTGGGCAGCTAGTTATTGTATTTCTTAAGTAAAGGTTTGGGGTCATCACTCGATTTAAAAGGGGCAAAGACATTAACCAAATTCCTTTCACTTTTAGTCATTTTGGTTTGTTCTTGTTTTGGGTCAATGCTAGAACTAGTTGCTATCTTTGGGGTAGGATCAATGACCTTATCAAATTTAGGGAGAAGGGCAATTCTAACAGGTGATGGAGTTCGTTCCCCCCTTCTTGCAGCGGCCCTAGTTAGAGGAGGAATGTTGTCACCTTCAAGCAAACTAGGGGTTTGGACAATGAATGGAGTCGCTAGAGGTATAATGCATTGTCGTTAACGAAACAATTCCTCAATGATTCAATAGGGAGGTAGACCTGCTTCCGCCCTAGCAACGGCCCCAAAATGTTATCGTTCAAACTAGTAGGGGTCCTAGGAGGGGATCCTAAAGGGCAACAATGGAGCAATAGCCCACTGTCACCTCAGCTAAGGCTCTCTGCGCTTTACGGACTTTCACTGATGGGAGGAGTCTATAGGGAAAAATACTGAGAGGGGGGGTGAATCAGTATTTCCAAATCAATAAATTTTTACATTTCATATTCAGATTTCTATATGCAGCTTTACTGAAAGGAACCAGCGTGTGTATGCAACTGTTCTTAAGACAACTAATGTATATCCAATGAACTTATGATTCAGTTAATTCATCATATGTTGGTCTTCAGCTAGTGCATCAGTACTTTATTAAACATTATATAAACAGTAACCATGTGTTGTAATAGCAAAATAAACCATCAACACACATGAACACCAAGATTTAAGGTGGAAACCCAATGCGAGAGAAAACCACATGTTGTCGTCTTTGTCTTCTTTTTAATATACAGAAAAAGTTGTTTACAATCTTGTACTGGTGCAGACTCTTACCAGTACGCAGACACCCACCTGCAGAAAGCTACAACCTTCGATCATTCTCCAGCTCCTACTAGAAGGGAGCTCCTACCCCCTTGTTCTTGTACTGGCATAAACTTGTACCAGTACAGGCACCAACCTGCAGAAGGCTACAACCTTCACTCGTTCTCCAGCTGCTACTAGAAGGGAGCTCCAACCCCCTGATCTGGTCACCAACTACTACTGGCAGGAAGCTTTGACTTCCTCACTAAAGGCTCCAACCCTCAACAACATCCATGGACCATGTTTCATCAAATTTTCACACTGGATCCACCTACTTCAACACATCATAACTTGTAGGCCACGTTTCGTCAAATTTTCATACTGGACCCATTATCAACACTTAATCTCAATATCAAAAATCAAACTGTAACTCATCATTGTAACACAGTCATCAATCTCTGACATAACTAAAACCCAAATTATCAATCACTGAAACTCAATCATCATTCTCTGAATCAACCAATCACTAAAACTTCCGACACAACTGAATAATTCAATCACTGAAACTTCTGATACAACTGAATCACCAACTGACTCAACCATTCACTCAAAACCCAATCAACCAACACTTAATCAAAATTCAACCAATCAACTGGAACAGTCAGATCACTGTAACCAATACATAGAACTAAACTCAAAATGTTGCATCAACACACAAAATCAACTATAACCTTGATTATTCATTTGCCAAAATGCATACGCTACTTCACTTAAGGCAACCCATGCGCATACGTGCTTTTCAGTAGCGAAACCCGCGTACGGATCTTAAGATACTGAAAACTTGACTACTACAACTCTGAAAATAACACTGAGTCATACTCAGATCTACTGCAACACTCTGAACCAATCACAGAACTGAACCTGATCTTCAATCACAATTAGCAAGTAATCTTCACACTATTCATAACCACATTCAACTTCATCATTCCATTCATTTAACCCAGATCAATCATGAGGACATCATTGATAGACAACAGAGAAGCAGCAGCATTGATCAGATTGATTAGTCATTTATGAATAGAAACCCTTACTTTGTATACGCTACTTTGTAGAGGCCAACCCGCGTGTATATGCGCTTTTCCCGAGACCAACCAGCGTATAGATCTGCAAATTTTGACCTAAAATTGTGCAGCTCTTCAAAACTTCACAAAAAACCCAAATCATAATATTCAGAGATAAAACATGCATCAGTACATAGATCCAGTCAATCCATGAGCAAATCACACAATGAAAAGTCATTTCAGGTCTCATGATCCTGATCCATCATTGCACTCATTTGTGCATAATTATTTCAGATCTATTGGATCTCATCCATCATCAAACTCTCAGATGCATACATAGTTTAGATCAAGCAAAGCATCAAAAACCCATAACATGCATATTTGCTTTTGATCTAACTCTTCATAAGATTTCCATCACTTGCACACACACACACACACACACTTTGATCTTCACCTCCTTATATAGTTTTAGCCCTTTTCAATACCTCGGGTCAAAACCATAGTTATGCCGATGGTATTCTTTGACGAGATCAATATCCTTTGTCGCGCTCATTACCATGGGCTAATGCCATAATAAGAACCTCTGGTATTTAGAATACCACGGTACAAAATCCATACACTACTTTTCTTCACTAAACTCGCGTGCATACGCGACTTGGCTTAACAGAACCCGCGTATAGTTCTTGAACTTCCACTTTTATCATTATTTTGAACTGCCCTGCATTTTGTCACATATGTAAACACAATTGCCATGCATTCTGTACATTCATCAAATAAGTTGTCATCAAGGACAACTCATCAAATAAGTTGCCATCAAGGGCAACACATTCATCATAATGCCAACAGAGTCCTAGTATATGAGGAATCACGAGAATATATGGTCAATGATAAGGGAGTGATTCCTAAGCCTATTCACAAGAGAGACTCAACTAAATGGATTGCTTGCTTTAGAAGCAAGGCGATGGGCTCACCAGGAAGGGCTAAGAGGGCCTTTAAGGATAGGGTTTGAGAGTATGCTTTGTCAAGGTAGCCCCTAGTCTCAAAAGGCCTTGTGGATGCTTGTGAAGAATTACATCAACAGCTAATTCGAGATATTTGTCTTCGAGTTTTGTGGGTAGTTGAGGATCTAAAAGATTGGACCTCAAGCCCTAATCGTATTTTGTTATACATTAGCATTTGTATTAGGGTTTCTAATGGATCATGTTACCGCTCAACCTAGCAAGGGTCCTAGGAGGGGATCCTAAAGGGCAACTACTAGGTCAAGTGCAACAATGGAGCGATAGCCCATTGTCACCTCAGTTAAGGCTCCCTGCTCTTAATGGACTTTCAGCGATGGGAGGAGTGTCGGTATATGGGCAATCACGAGAATATGTGGTCAATGATAACTTAAGGGAGTGATTCCTAGGCCTATTCACAAGAGAGTCTCAACTAAATGGATTGCTTGCTTTAAAAGCAAGGTGATGAGCTCTCTAGGAAGGGCTAAGAGGGCCTTCAAGGATAGGGTTTGAGAGTATGCTTTGTCAAGGTAGCCCCTAGACTCAAAAGGCCTTGTCAATGTTTGGCTTCTACGTGATCTTTGTGGAATTGGAGTCAAGAAGTTGCGGGACCACAAAGGGCCAAGTAGACCCAAAATTAGGTCAAGGATATGAGGTTGATCATCCAAGGGTGTACTTGACCTAATTGGAGAAAGGAAGAGGATCAAAGAGAGAATCTTGCTTTGATGATTCAGTGTTATGATCCCAATGAGGTTACTAGCCAATGGGAAACCAAGGGCAAGAATTGATCTTCGAGATAGAGCTTGAGATATCTCAAGATCCCACTGTCGGAATTTCAAGAAATTTGGAGGGCTTCTTGAGGACACACCAACACAGTTGTGGGCAAGAGATGGAATTCTTTTGACAGATAAATCATGAAAAAAAGTGATGCCCTAGGTAGCCTACGGAGGCTAGACCTAGAAAAAGAGGGGAGGGTGAGAGGAATTCTCTTTGAAAATGATCACCTATGGAAGGATCAGTGCCTAATCCTTTGGGGAAGGAGTCAAGATGAAATTTGTGATTTAGAGGAAATACACCCAATCATCAAGATATGTCCAATAGCAACAATCTCTAGGAACATTCACCCCTTTACACATGATACATGAGATGATGCAACGCTATAAAGATTAAATGTCCACAATTTTGCATAAGAAAAGTGGTAAATTTCAGATCTAGAATAGCGAAAATCCCAGCAACATCAATGTGACAAAGTAAATAACAAGAATGAGCATGAGAAGAGTACTTACATGTGCAAAAGAGTATATCCAATCATCATATTATGCCAATAATGAAGCTCCAAGACAAGAGATAGAAGATCCAAACATCAAAATTCATTCACATCATCCAAATTCATCCTCCAAAAGGAATAGCAAAAATCTCACAAGAGAGAGACACACAATCCAAGTGATGATGATCAAAATGAATCATCTCACTTCTATTTATACACACTTCTATTTATACACACACTAATGAATTCGATTTAGCTAAATTGGCCTAATTGAGCCCCTGAAACAAAATAATGCACATAATAACAATACTTTTGGTGACAAGCCCACCAAATAGCTCAATAATGTAAAGATAAGTCTCTCAAGAGGGTCAAACGATCAACAAAGTGAATCGTTGGGCCTTTGAGGAGGCCTAATGAGGTCCAAAGGGTGCCATGATGTAAAAATAGAATCCAAACATAGTGGACATGGGGTTGGCCCCTTGTTTTCCAAACAAGAACCTGTGGTGCTCCCAAGTGTGTGTGGGGGCACAAGAACGTCCTCATGGGTCTCCAAATGAATTGAATATGCCTATATAGTATAAACTATCTGTAAGGGTTGTAGTAATGACATAAGCCCTCCCTCTACAGCGGGAGACATCCTGGAACATCTACCAAGTGTATGGTGCAACTGTGGGGTCAACTGGGCATGGTGAATTAAGTGAATCATCATCATCATCCCAAAGGTGGAACACGAGCAATTGAGTAGTGTTGTCGGTGTTCCATGAAGTAATATCTACTATGGTGGAGGCCCATGGCTCTCAACGCTCACCCTACAATTGTCAATGTGGCACTCTGGAGGGTTAGGACCCCGTATAGGGAGACCAGGCCCCAAATGAAGAACCACCTGCAATCCTGCATAAGATCCAATGCATCCCCTTGCCATCCAATACAAGTCATTAAAATAATCAAGTAATAAAGCTTACAAGTCATGGGATCATTAAGGCACTTCATGGTGACATGCCCTTCCATAGTGGGCTTTGGCATGTACAAGTGTCTCCAAGCTCAATAGGGGGGTAACCAAGGACCCTATTAAGTGGTTTCAACCTCTAAAGGAGGTGACATGTCCATGGTACATCCCTCAAGTGGTAGGTGGAAAATGATATAATAATGGAATGGGGTGGGGATCAAGGGAATCATCCAGACCACATGTCAAGGTGCCTTGATGTTCACCTAGTCACTGCCACTGGTAGATAAGCCAACAACCAAGAATTCTGCATTTTCACTGACTTGAGAGGTACTTAATGCTACTGTTGCATCTTCCCTCAACGTGTTAGGGTCAAACAAGACCTATGCTTTTTACTTCCAACGTATCCTGATTATAAAGGACACTGATCTTGAAGCCCAGTGTTGAAAAAATAAAAGTACTTATTAGCAAATTTGAATGGGCAGTCATATATACGAAGGTCATATAGGGTTGTGATGTGCTTATTCACTCCACCAGTCTTCAGTAAGGATTCAATTAAGGCCACTTGCTTCTCAACCAAGTGAGTAGGCTTTGAAGTACTGCCATTAACTGATCTTTTGATGACAAGTTGAACAATTGCTTGAGGATTTGATGACTCATTTGCTCTTGTTGTGCCAGCATTAGCTCATTTGCATCAAGTACAATCGGAGATTTGAAGAAAATATCACCCATGAAAGAGTATGGAGTTTTGTACTCTCATCTGCCATCCAGATAACCTTGATGTTCGCCCAGTCGCTGCCACTGGTAGATAAGCCAACAGCCAAGAATTCTGCATCTTCATTAACTTGAGAGGTACTTAATGTTACTATCCGCTAATCCATATGTCTGATTGTACTACTAACTTGACTGGAGAACTCCATCCGCTGATCACTATGTCTGATTGTACTATCTCTGCCATCAGTGCCCTGCACTGCTCTGCTCTGCTCTACTTTGCTAACCCATGAAGAAGAAGAATTGATCAAGAATGTCTCATACCATTCTCTGCTGACCCAAAGTCAGTTCCATGTGAAGAGAGTGTGTCATACCACTCTTACTGACCCGAAGTCAATTTCATTGATCCCAGATCAATATCACAAGAGAGTGTCTCAAACCACTCATTCTAATCCCAGATCAATGGAGGTCATCCTAGCATAGGGAGTATGGTAGATACAACGATGCGTCCATCGATAGTACTACTACAATCCCTAAACCCATTTCCCTGCTCATTGATCAGATGAGAGGTACTTGCCATGAGTCCCAGACTGCATGTGCAGGATGCCTCGACAGGAGAACTAATCATCCTGCCCCTAAGTTGCCTTGGGGTATCACAGGGGAAGGCTAAGCCATTACCCCTGTACACAGCGCACCATTAGGGGAGGGAGAGTCGCCCTATGGTCGTGTGTTGCTCCAGTAAGTACCCCAAGCCCCCCAGAGCTTCCAGAGCTCAATGCATGCAACCTGCAGGACCCTTATATGAAGGTCTCTCAACGACTCCAAGTCGTTTGGGAAAGTCACAGATTTGACCTTTCCCCGGGGCTTTGACAAAATGTCTGCGACCTGTACATCAGTCTCAATGTGATGGAGCCTCCTCGCTCATCGAGGTACCATATCCTAGATAAGGTAGTATCTGATGTCTATCTGTTGGAGCAATCATCGAATACAAGATTCCTCAACAATCGAATCCCCCCCTGGTTGTCACAGAGGATCACGGTGGTATTCATCATGTGTACAAATAGCTTCACTGAAGAGCTTCCACAACCAGGCAACTTCATACGAGATCATACTCGTAGTTATGTATTCAGTCTCGGCGGCAACCGACTTCTGCTTCCTGCTCATCCATGATATCGAAGAAGAACCCAAAGAGAATCAGCACTGAGAAGTGCTCTAGTGATCCTCCACACTACCTGCCCAGTCAACATTCGAATAATCATGCAACTTCATATTTCCAACAATGTATCTCAATCCATGAGAGATTGTGCCTCAAAGATATCTCAGAAGATTCTAGGCACTAATCCAGTGTGGCTCAACCATATATGAACTCACCATGCTAACTGCAAATCATATGTCCAGACAGAAGTTCACCAAGAACATCAATGCGACTGAGTTCATGAAATTCAAAGGTATTTTCCCAAATCTGCTTCGGCATCACTACCATATAACTTTTGAAAGTTAAGATCCTCAAGGTAGTCACGGCTTGCAATTTATCGTTCCACATCCAGAATCCAAATCCCTCTTACTTCTACAAATGAGAGGGTCTGCACCTATCAGAAATTGGTCGTCCTCAGAAGGTGCCAGTATGAGAGGCCTATCATCCACAACCTTTGAGCAATGGTTTGGATCGGTTTCACTCCTAGTGAATCTCGGCTTCATCAGACAGCTATCAATCCTCTCATACTAAACGCGGGGTGTTTTGCTTCAAGCCATAGAGGGCTTTCTTCCACCTACATACATGAGATTCCCAATGAATCTCAAACCCCTCAGGTTGTTCCAAGCCTGTGGACCTGCTACATGAGGGGAATGGTCCCCTTGTAAGATTTTCCTTCAATACATCTCAAACATGTACCTTCATGCTCTTTTTAAATTCAGACATGTACCTTCATGCTCTTTTTAAATTCAGACATCCCAGTCACCATCTGACTCACATCGAGTAGGGCCCCACAATAAGTAGACCTATGGTGCTATAGATGAGATGTGTCAACTGACATGGTCCCCAATGGACCATCCTACAACTTGGTACAAAATGCCAACCCTGAACCCATGAGTAAAAGCATCTTTGAAAATTCCATTTTCAAACGCGTACCTTTCCATCAATGAATGCCACCCTGAAACCTTTGACTTCTATTGCCGAAATGGACCAGGTTCTTCTTGTTATCAGGTACACAAAAGAGATTATGTAAACGAATCGAGTTACCCTCATTCAATTGAGGGGTAACATTTCCTACACCCTTTCCGGGATAGGTGGCATTGGCTCCAAGTATAATCCCACAAATGTTTCTTACCAAATTCAAGAGAGCACTCTTCTATCTAATGAAGTGCCTTGGAGCACTATAATCAATGAGTCGGATTCCCACAGGATCTGAAGGAGAGGGCCAATACAAGATAACGCTTCTTTATCTTATCAGAAGCAACATTTGATTCTTCATACTTGGGGTTCCTTGATTTCCTTGAAGAGTCGATCGTTTCCTTGATGACCTGCATTATCTGTCATTCCTCCAATCATTGAAGATGTCCCTAGAATGATTGTTATCTTCATCAAGAGATGTGTCCCTGCCATTTGGACACTCCTTCGCATAATCGCCGAACTTGTAAGCAAGGCATCTACCTTTCCTTTCACCCTGAGATCCAAACTTCCCATTGAAGTGATCTATAGGTAGGCCATTAGAAGCTTCCACTGCGCCATTCTGATAATATACTCTACTTCGACTTCACCCTTGGTGAGTTTGAAGAGGGATGAGGAATCCATTGATCCTTTTGTCCTTTCCCAATTGTCTTCAGTGATTGCTCTTTCACTCTTGCTTGGGCTTTGTCTTCACCTCACCTCTAATACCATGTTAAGTTTAGGTATGTTCTATGCTTCGAGCAATTTATTTCATTTTTCACAGTTAGTTTAATGTCTTTTCTAGATTAACAATCACATCAGCATTAAAGTAAACTGCAGATAGAACATAAACATAAATCGCAGAAAACAAGCCAAGGCAAGAGGACACAAGATGTGGCGCTAGCCAGGGACAATCCCCAATGTGGGGAAAACCTTGATCAATTCTTCTTATATGTTCTTCAATAGTTCAACAAAGAGAGAGATAGTACATTTACAACAGAAGTCAACACTTTGACATATCTAGATAAGAGCATAGGTCATCTCTAAGAAGATGATACATGAGATCAGTGGAAGACAAGCTACTTCAACTGATCCTCCAAGGTGACTCCACCTATCATCGTGTTGCATCTCGTCATCATGTTGCACCTCATCGTGCTGCACCATGTTGCACCCATCATCACAGTGCTAGACCTAATGACCATGTTGTACACTTCATACTATTGTACTTGTCACTGTGTTGCTCCCAATCATTGAGCTGCTCGCATCACTGATCTACACCCAATGTTGCATCCATCACTGCATCCAATATGTTGCGATCATTTACACTCACCAGTCTTAGCTGCTTGCTATGGCTTACAGATTAGCAGAGCAACCAAACTCTTTCAACAAACCCAAAGTGCAATCAACTAACAATCACAATGTCTGCCTGATTTGTCTGCAATTGTCCTCTAAGGGAAGGTTGTCTCTACCTTCCACAAGGTTGTCCTCCATTTACTACAGCATGTATATATATCTAACATGCCATACATCAGACTGAAGATGTCACTATCATGTGTTCACTAGATAACATACAACACAGTCATATTGAAGATAGTTGTCCACATAAACTATCCATCCAGAACTCAAATGAAGGTTTTGATCTTGCAGTCTTAGACTAGGCCTACTACCCAGCAAACTCGGCCTAGAGAGCAGACTTCTACAATGCACTGCTTCTTCTTTATGACAGCGAAATCCCAATCCTTAACTCATGCCTTGTAACCATTCTATCTAACATGTTGTCACCTACAGCACATATATTTCCATGTCGTCACCTACAACACACATAGGCCTTGAGTTGTTGATAAGGGTTGCATATTGTAGATAAAACAGCGGCTAGGTATCCTTGATTGGACTGCGGATTAGGGCCTTTACTTGCTACTCGTTAGGCCTCCTTAGACTGCGGCTAGGGCACCTTTAAGACTGTAGATATATCTCCTCCTTAACGCGCTAGAGCTCTCATTTAACTGTGGCCAAATCTCTTCCTTCCCTGCGGCTAAGACTCTTCCTTATTGCAACTAAGGTAAGGCAAGATCTACCTCCCATTAGGACTATGTATAAGGCAGCATTAGCCCTTCCTTGACAGCTAATTAGGGCACTTGAACAACAACTTGAGCTCCTAGATTGGACTGCGGCTAGGGCATCTTATCTCCATTAAGACAACGTATAGAAACCTTCTTGATTGCGTAGAGGTATCTCCTCCTAGGACTACGTAGAGCCTTCTTTGATTAACTACGTTAGGGCTTCTTCATTAGGGCAATGTAGAGCCTTTCTCCATTGGGGCAGTGTAGAGCCTTTCTCCATTAGGGCAGCATTATCCCTTAGGATCTCTCCTCCTACCAAACCCAAAGACAAGTAGAGAGGAAGAGATCCCAAGTGTGTGTGTCCAAATGACTCTCAAGGCACCTCTATTTATACTAAAACGTTGAGAACATGTGGGGTTTATTTGGTTGTTGGCCGACCTTGACGAATTGTCTCATAACACAAATAAATCCATATCTCCATGAATACTTATCGGAATCGGATGATCTTTAGATCAATCCTACACCTCTCGATGAGAGGGATCTAAGAAAAATATCAACTGCCATTAATAAGATGACCCACATGGAGTTTGGCCCTAGTTGCCAATTTTAACAGTCGCGCTTGAGGTGACATGTTGTGACATCTTTCATCTATCCCAAGTTTCCAGAGGCTTGAATCTAGGACAAAGAGACTTTTGAGAAGCAATAACCCCCATCTAAGTCAACAGAGGGCCTCAAGGGCAGAATCTGAGGCAGTATGCCCTTCCTAGCCAATTTCCGCAACAACGGATTGATACTAGGGCTTCTGCTGAGGCAGTGGAGCTCTATATGAGCTAGTTTATGGCAATGACGAGCTCTTAGGGCCCAAATTAGGGTTGTTGATCACCTCTAGTAAGCAACAGTCTACCTCCCGAGTTCATGCTAAGGACGCAGCATAACCCTAGGCACCAGACAACGATGTTTGACCACACAGTGACCATTCTTGAACATCGAGGTCTATTATAAATTCTCCATGGCAGCAAAGTAGTTTGGAGGCAACAAAGGCCCATATTGGTACCAGCAACAGCTTCAAGATAATTTCAAGGAATCTGGGCAAAGTAGCTTTGCAGCAATAGGAGGCACAAGTATAAAGGCAACATGTTGTTGAGGGCAATTTCCCTAAGGATCCATTGCAAACATGCTAGCTAACTAAAGGTTGGACTAATAGCACTAGAGCAGTAGGAATATTAATAATTGTTGTGGAATTGAATCCTAGTAGGACTAGGACATATAACCCAGTATGTTTCTTGTGAATTGGTAGCATATTCATGGACTGTTGGTGGAATTAAATTTTAATTCATTGGTTCAATATTTACTAAAATCAATATTACTTCTATTTTCAAGAATTGAAAATAGTATTGTGATATTAGTAGAATACAAATTTTGTCATCTACTCTATCAAACCCTAGGGGATATTACAATATGGCTTCACAAGATGCTCACAAATTATTTGGTCTTTAGATGGGGTCCATTGTGATTCATTGTTACAATTAGAGTTGCATAAAGCTCTCTGAGAATCCAATGTTTCATGATAGGTCCAAGCACATAGAGATCGGATACCGCTTCTCAAATACAGGGTTCTGAGAGGTGTTGTGAGATTGCAGTACATCTCCACAAAGGAGCAGATAGCAAATATTCTCTCCAAGCCTCTAGTGAAGGGAAAGTTTGTATTTTACAAAGATAAGCTAGGGGTGGTGGAGAATCCCTTCCTTGGTAGGAGAGACTGGTGATTTTTGTAGCCTCAAAAAGTTTTCTACAATGGTTCGGTGTCTTAGCATGTAGAAGACATTTGATTGCCACTTTAGGTGCTTGCTTGGTGGAGTTAGTGATTTTATGATTTCATTCCTAAGGATCACTAAGGAAAAGCACAACAATTAATTTAATTAATTATTGTGGACTATTAGGCCAACGTTCTAAGGATAAATAATAAAATTATTTAAGCAATTTAGATATAATCTCAATTGATCTCAAGTAAGGCATAGGATTTAATCCTAGCCATTGGTCACTTAAGATATTAGGGTTAGGGATTTTGGCTTCGGAAATTATAAAATAAGCTTGAGGGATAGGTGAATATACATTATTGTTGAGTAAGTGATTTTATCAAGAGCAAGTGGCTTGATTAAACTGAAGAGAAATGAGAAAAATTGCAGCAGGGAATTTCGGGAGAAGATTTCAAGGAAGCCAAAGATAGAAAAGAGAGAGGTCGAGTCAGCTGAAGAGGAGGGCTGAAATGTCCAGTGGCCGAATTTCTCAAGTGCGCTAGGGTTGTACATGGGAACAGAGAGGTGTCATATTGCTAGTGAGGGTGACTAGATTTTCCTGAGGTCCAGTTTCTTCAGTAGTACTGATTTCCTTGAGGCTGATTTTTCCCAATGGCGCAGAGTTCCAGGTTCCTAGCAGTTATATTTTTCTGTATTTTTTGTGGTTTTTCTGTGTATTTTTTGTGGTGTCTAGGCCCAAAATTTGCTTGAGAAATTTAATATGAAGGAAGATTGTGTTGGGCACAAATTTGCTGTTATAATGTGATTGATTTCCCTAGTGTACTTCTGCTGCATTTTATTTCTGAAAGTTGATATACCAGTGTGTTTGTTTTATCAGCAATTTCAGAATTATTGACATAAATAATTTGAGTATAAAAATAGTTGTTGAGGGATAAATAAATCAGATCTGGTATTATAAATCTAACATAGGGAGAGTCAAGATTAGAGCGTGTGTGCTAATCCAAAGTGCTCCAATCCCTGCTCCATAGGAGTTAGATTAGATTCTGAGTTGAAGTACATTGGTTTCATAGCTTTTGTTGTAGTTTGACTAAGACTCGAAAGTTGTGTGATTTGACTCTTTTCCCCAGTGTAGCAGGCTCGCTTTTAATGTTGGGCACAAGTCAACGAGGAACATGGTGCAGGCCCACCCTTGTCCCAAATAACAAAGCTCATTGGATTCTAGATCTTCGCTTGGAGCAAGGAATGTGAGTGGGATTCCTCAACTTGTTTCAACATTGGAGACAAGGATTCCAGATCCCTTGGTTTCATTAAATTTAGTATTTAATGTTGAAATAAATGAAATGAAACTGATGGTCTATATATTATATGTTAGTCACTATTTGCTTATGACAATTTACCGCAAATTGAATTGAAGGAAAAAATAAGTTTCCTTTTTCTAGTTGTTGATTGCTATGTGATATGACGTAACATGCCTCAGCTTGCCTATAGTTAGGCCTTAAGTTGTTACAACGGGAAACAAAAAATATTTGCTCATAAGGAGGTATATACATGGCAAATTAACCCATGCAATAGCATATGATGGCCAAAATATAGAAAAACGAATATATCTGTATTCTCTCAAGAGATGTGTTAAATAAACAATAACTGCCATTGAAATTACAATTAAAAAGCTTCAATTCTACATGAGGAAAAGTTATTACCTCAACCAAATCGAGTTTCAACTTCTTTGCATACTCCAATGCTTCACGCCTTGAGATGACTTGATGACCTAAAACATAACATAAACTCTAAACATTACCAAACTCCATATTCTTCCTTGATAACAACCAGGATGCAATAAACAGAAGTAATCAATCCTTCTGATAAGATTAAGACACATATTTTAAAAGAAAAAGCTAAAAATAAGTCATAGGACTATTAGCACCCTTGTTTGCAGAGTTTCTAACATGTACTTGTATTATATAAATGCCTCCCATGAAGCTCTCAAAAGATATTTCTTTCAACCCATTTTGATGTGTTGAGCTTTGGGTTGTAATCTTTGGCATATCCAACTGGTAAGTATTAGAAAATAGAAGAACTCATGGTTCAACAAATTATACAGTTGAAAAAAAAATACTTCATTTTATTCATGCAAACTTTTATATGCACCGTATTATTTAAATACTATTTTCAAGATGGCACCTATATCTATGATGGATGTTTCACACAAATTAGTGAAAGACAATGAATATTACACATTGACACATATCCAAAGGTTTGGAATGTCTCCCTACATCCTAAAAATGGGAGACCAGGAAAAACATCCCTTCCTATCCACTGTTATAGGGGATGGCACAAATATGCCCCTTATCAAAAGAGAGCATCCAGTGGACATTCTCAGTGTTGTCTCCCACAACCTCTCAAGGGACATTAGATCATATTCTAAAATAGGGACATACCACCCACTATATAAAATAAAAATTAAAAAACAAAATGGGTTTTCTTAAAAGCAACATTCTAAGTCAACCAATACTTAACCCATATATAAGCACTCTCTCCAACACCAAAAATTACTAAAAATATATTTTCTTTTAAAGAGCGTATCTTGGCGAGAAAAAGTGAAAAACGAATTTGGACAAGAGGGCACAAGTTTAAGCGTGGAACAGCAATAATGCAGCTTGTCAGTGAGATACCTCTGATTTTTTTTAACCCAGCAAAGAGTTTACCATAATATGTGACCAAATCAACAACAGACCTAAAAAAGGGAGCTGCAGAGATGAAAATCTCATTTTCCCATGCTAAATTTTATGGAATCTATTCCAAGGTGAAATTAAAAAATTTGGACACCAGTTTCCATAGGGTTAAGATATGTCAACAAATGAACCTATAAGATTAGGTTGGAACATTTAGGTTGCAAAGGGAAATGAATATTAAAGGCCAACTTTCAAGAAATAGTGCATCTTGCCTCAACCCAATTTGGCAAGGAGATGTCAAGCACAGAATCCAGCAAAGTTCATAAGGTCTACTATGAAAGCAATGGGAACTTTTTTACAGACAGTAAAATGTGGCATGTTCCAAACAGACGAAAACTGTAAAACAAGCAACTCGTAAATAAGCAGATGTTGGATTTGCAAATTTTCTTTTGTCAATGGCCTTCCTTTCTATGCCACTTGCTATCTTGTATATAAGATATCTTAGAAGGATTTAGCTAGATCCTTCTTATCAATGTTGCATGACTCGTCTCGCTATTGACTCGTATAAGACTCAGGAAGGCCCCGTATAAGACTTGTCAAAACACGAAACCAAAAAAAAGTTCAAGATATGGTAAATTTTAAACACAAAAAAGCTTAAAAAAGAAACAAATGACAATTCCAATCCTTATAAGTTATAAAAACCACAATATATACATCATCTCATTTCTATAAAAGTACAACATAACATAGTCAATTTTTGTAAGCAAAACATTTAGACACTGAAAAAGAAAAGGACTCATGATTTCATAATTAAAATCAAAAATGTCAACAAGTTTAAAATTCAAATACATATGTCATAAATGATTGTCTCATAACAATCTTGAGTCTCATCACTCATGGACGACTACACCTACAATAAGCCCTCATGGAGCTAGTGCTAACATCGGAAGGTTGAAGTAATTGTGAGGCACGTGTATTTAGAGTCTCCATTTGAGATGGCAAACTAGAGAGATCCTCAGTCTCTTCATCAAGCCAACTCAAATCAGGGGACTCCTCCTCCACAACCCAATCAGACTCTAAATCAATAGTATCCAATAAAATTGGATCTGTATCCTTTGGTTGCACTTGTTTTGTGAGCATTCGAAGGTTGTAGTAGATGAAAACCAACTTCTCCAACTTCTCATGCTACACCCTGTTTCTCTTTTTGTTGTGGATGTGCTCAAACACTGACCAATTGCGCTCACAAGAAGAAGCACTACAGGGTTGACTCAGAACTTTGATGGTGAATTCTTGTAATTGTGGTGCCTCAATGCCATAATCTATCCACCAATGAGTTGTCAAAAAATAACAACAAAGATAATCAATTTGCAACGCCAAACATATAAAAGAGAACTAGCAAAATTACAAGCTAAGTTCTAACAATTTGCACTTACAAGGCATTTTCTTGTCCTTGAGACGTTGAATTGAGCTGAATCCAAACCTATGTTGCAGGAAACGTGGCATAGAGGTCCGTTTCTGTACGGAAACGGGTACGAAACGCGTTTGGTATGGCCGTGAAATGCGTTTCTGGCCGTACTTCCACATTTCCCGAATTGGAAACGTGGCCAGTACGGCCAGAAACGCGTTTCAGGGACATACGACCCACGTTTCCTCATTAACTTGTGTTTTTTTTAATTTTTTTCTTTTTTAATATGTTTTTCAATTTACTTTTAGGGTATGTTAGTGACTTCTTGTTGCTTCTAGACGCATGTCTAAAGTTATAAAAGTGAATTTTTGCCCTAGTGTTGATATGCAGTTCATCAGGAAGTTTGAGGGATATGCAGTTCATTGTAATGTTAAATTCTTAAAGTAAAAGTGATATTTTCCTTTATTTTTCATTTTCATCATTTTACTTAAATTTTTAACAT
>APFE030951059.1:0-12036 GCA_000404065.3 Pinus taeda | reverse complement strand
TATATATATATTCGCGTTTCCCTGTTTCCAAAATTTGGGGAGGTCGCGTTTCGTATCGCTTCCCGTTTCGGAAACTCGTACTCGTTTCCCCGTTTCGTGCAACTTAGATCCAAACATGCTCGATGCTTCCTTGTACATATCTCATTGTATGTTGATTTTGTCTTGAATATCTTGATTTGGGAAAATATTCTCAATGCATATCATGACACCTCTCATCACCTCAAGATCTCTTTGAATGCTAGACCCCTTATTATAGAATAAGCTCGAATTAAGATATGCTCCTACTGCATGCAATGGTGAATGTAGGTGCATGTCCCACTTGGAATAAATAATTTGCCATATAGGGAGATATTTAGATTCAATTCCCTTATAGAAAGTCTTAATGGCATATTTGGCCCTGTCCATGCCCTCATAAATATATCCCATTGCAGGTTTCTCTCCATCCATCAATCTCAAGACTTTAACAAGGGGCTCAGTGAAGCTACCAATCTCAATGACCTAGTCCCACAAACTATCACCAAAGGTAGATGCTTTCACAAACAATGCTTCTAGTTTTGTGTTATCTTTCCCAAATACCCATTGCTGGCTACAAAACATTCTTCTCAAAGCTTGGTACTCATACAAAAGGCTTTGGAGGGAAAGAAAGTTTGTAGCAAACCGTGTGACAGTTGGGCAACTAAGCTCACCCTGTGTGAATTCCCTCATAAAGTTCAACACCCAAGCATGATTTTAAATATATTTGGTAATTTGCTTGTATTCTTGCACAACATCTTGCACCCACTCCAACTTCCCAATGTCCTCTAGTATCAAGTCTATGCAATGGGCAACGCATGGAGTTCAAAAAATGGTGGGATATTTGGCACAAAGCAACCTTCTAGCTGCCACATAATTTGTTGCACTGTCCATGATTACTTGGACAATGGTTGCAACCCTAACTTCCTCCACCACATCAACCAACAATGTAAAAATCAAATGTGCGTCTTTTACATTTACAGATGCATCAAAGGATTTTAGGAACATGGTTCCTTTAGGGCAAGCGACAACAAAATTTATTATTATTCTACCCCTCTGATCTGTCCACCCATCAAACATAATTGTACAACCTGTAAATTTCCATGAACTTTTAATGCTCTCTAGTTGTTCCTTGACACACTCAAGCTCCTCATTCAACTCTTTCCCTCTAAGTGCATTATAAGTTGGAGCTAATGGAGGGTCAGCACTTGCAATGGCATCCACCATGAGCTGATAAAATAAGGCTTTGCATAGTTGAATGAAAGACTGTTATGGTAACAAAACCTCCTCACTACCATATATGCCTCCTTCCTCTTCTTTTCATTAAAACTATCCAAGGTTGGTTGAGATCCTAGAGTTATATGAGGACTGAAGAAAGAAGAGGTTATACTCCTGTTTGCCACAACACTTGAAGAGGAGTTACCAATACCTGGACTTTGAAGCTGTGTTTCACTCTAGGATGAAGATCTACCTATCCCAACAATCTCATCCTTCCTTTTTGCCCTCTTAGAACCTTCTTCTTTAATGGCTTCCAAAGCAGATGCCATTTCAATAGTGACTTCATCAGGGCAATTTTGACAACATCCCACACCATTCCCAGGAATTCTAGCTAGGTGTGTTGATCTAGATTGTCATTGATGACAATATGGCAATATTTTGGATACTAAATGACGATGTGAAGCCAAGCAGATCCGTAAAACAACAGGAGCAAGAAGCCAAGGAGGAAAGCCATTAGGGAAGGCATTGGAAATCATCATGAAGCTAAAGAGTAAGAGGAAGAAGTTCATCGGAGGAGCAAAGAGGAACACATCATCGGAACAGTAGCTATCGGAAGTCATAAGAGCGAAGAAAAGCCACAAGAGCGATAACCCAAGAGTAAGAACCATAACGGAGGAGTTAACAATAATAACTAGTGTTAACCTTTTAAAAGTTCACAACACATCGGAGAAATCAATATCGACGGCTTTATCGCTTTATTATGTGTCACGTTGAATCCCCCGACTGTGATATGTATTATGGACCCAATGGTTCCATAACAATATGCTCTATTGTTATATCGCATCCGCCATACCGGAACTACCGCATCGGAAGATGTATCACAAAGGAATGTCACACCAAAATTTGTGATTGCGATATCATTGTAGACCGGTTGCACCATTGTAATACAACTCAATATAATATCGCATTCGTCGCATATTCATAAACCATAAAGGGATGTTCCATTCAAAACAGCGATTGTGATATAACATGTGAACCCGAACAAGTTATAGTAAGAGCGCTAATATAACATCGCGTTCAGCTATCGGAAGTTACGCAAATCATAAAGGGTAGTCACCGTCGAACTGTCGATTGCAATAAGACTTGTGAACCCGACGGACTATCGATTGCGATAAGACTTGTGAACCCGACAGATTGCCAATTGTGATATTACTATGGACCCAACAAACCGCAGATTGCGATAGAGAGATGGACTCAACGGACTTATTAAAACAGTTTATTAAATATCATATCCGCTACGGGGTGATATGTGAATATTGGTGATGTTGATATCGGAAGACAGAGCATGTGCACACTTGTAAAACCTCTGATTATCATGAAAGTTGCAATTACGGGATTAAAGGGATGACATGGCATGTGGGACCTCCAATATGGGTATAGCCTCTCTTATGATGCTATTTCCGTAAATAACAAGGCTAAGTTATAATTGATTGAATATTAACAAAAAGCCCTCCGATATATTTTTAATGTGCCACCTCATGCACAAGTCGACCTCGGCCTCCCTCTAATAGACATATGTCTTTTCGGTGGAACATATATAAATACAGGTTAAATGTTTCACCTTAAGCATTGATCTCGAGCATTGAATATAGAGAAGATGTAACATTTCACAACTCGTGAACTTGAAGAAATAGAGGAAGTTGAAGGTCGAGCGGGAAGGAAGGAAGCCAAAGCTCCAATAGGAAAGAAGGAAGCTGAAGGTCGAGAAATTCTATTGATTGGGTTAATCTTTGAAAGGCTCGGACCTGTGATGAATTAGAAGAAGTACGGACCACAACCTGAAGAACGGTTTTGTGAAGATCTGTATGACCTTGAACCAGGTAAGTAAGATTTCATCAGTCATCGTTTGAAGGGAACATTAGACAACACCACCGTTAAAGTATTTGTGAGTTTGTTCCTTGGAAATGAGATATCGCAACAGTCACTCCTGAAGCAGTTACTCCTAAAGCGGCTACCGCGACAATAAGAACAAAGGCTTGAAACAGAGAATTGTTTTTGTGCACACATTGAGGCTTAGCGCAGATATCTTGTTGAAAAACTTTAGCAAATCTTGGAGACATTATTGGAGATCATGATGCCTATTTGAAATCATCATGAGGTAACTCTGCAGACTCTGTTTGAGCAATATGAAGAGTTGTGAAGACTCCTTCTTATGAAGACAGGTTGTCACTAATGTAGCAATGAAGTTGTAGATTGACAGAATTCAATGAAATAGATTTTGGGAGCAGAGAATTACTATCAAACATATCTAGACAAAATATAGCAATGGGTTGGAGCCCAAAGGGTTGGTGCCCTGAAGGTTGGAGCCTCAAACAAATCTAAGGTTGGTGCCTTAACAGGATAGGGTCGGAGCCCTTGGGGTTGGTGCCTCAGAATTAGAAGGATTGGTGTCCTTGGAGTTGGTGCCCCTAAATCCAAGGTTGGTGCCTTGACAAGATAGGGTCGGAGCCCTAGAGGATGGAGCCTCACAAAAGACCAAGTTTGTGCTTGGAAACAGGCTAGAGCTTGTCGAATTGAAGATCAATGTCTTCATCAAGGGTTGGAGCCCTATATATTGTACTTGATTCATTATAAAGATTGTATTAATAAAAGCATTTATTCCTATTACTTATTTTGTGTTCTAAATATAATTGATTAAACTGGTATAAATAACAATTGGAAAGGAATATTGATTCACCCCCCCTCTCAATATTTCCAACATGGTGGTATTTTAGCATGTTTATGCCCGCATGCATTGTGGCATTGCAACAATTGCACTTGACATAGTGGTCATTACCGACATTGATTCGTTGACCATGTGCCTGTGCCGGATCACAAAACTTTCTAGAACCCTTTGGTGGAATGGTGACAAAATCTGGAAGAAAAATAAATAAATTTTAAAATTTAATTGATACTTTTTTGGTGTTTTAAAATTTTTTGGTTTTGAAATTTTTTTTAGTTTGCAAATTTTTTGGGGCCTGTGTCTGAGAAACTCAACCACAGGGCCTGCGGGCTAAGGAGGCAGACCTCCTAAGCCGCAGGTCCTGTGGTTGAGTTTCTCAGCCACACAACGGGTCCTGTGGTTGAGTTTCTCAGCCACACAGTGGCCACGTGGCTGAGTTTCTCAGCCACACAATGCCTTGTGTGGCTGAGAAACTCAGCCACAGGGCCTGTCAGCTAAGGAGGCAATCCTCTGCCTGCAGGCAGAGTTTCTCAGCCACATGATTGCCTCCTCAGCCCACAAGCCCTATGGCTGAGTTTCTCAGCCACATAGGGCCACTGTCTGGCTAAGAAACTCAGCCAAAGGGCCAAAAAAATTGCAAACTAAAAAAAATGAAAACAACAACAATAAATAAATAAATTTGAATACAAAAAATTAAAAAAAATTACATGGAAAACATTCAAACAAGGTTCATGAAGCCTAAATTGAGGTTGGGTTTGATTTGATGAAACCTCCTTTAGCCTCCTCCATGAGCTCCTTCACTATGCAATGTTGTCACTCAACACTCATAGAAATTAGCCAAACACTCAAATGACAAGTGAATGACAAATGGAAGGGAGAGAGGCGCTTATAAAGCATTTTCTTGCCTTCAATTTCCCTTTCTCTCCACCTCATTTCCAAAAAAGAAAAGAAAAATCAAAAAAATAAAAAACGCCTTTTGAGGGTCAACGGGTCTTATAAGGGTCCGATGCGGGTCTTATGGCAAACCCGCGAGTCTTATATGAATAGTCGAGTTTAATAAAATACCCGCTTAGTCCTGGTGTTAAGCGTGGGTTATATGCGAGGGACCCGACTCGCTATAGAACCCGCCAAGACCCGCGGGTCTTATTCGGGTGGTGCTTCACTGCTACTTATACAGTAACAAGTAAGAAAAGGCTTGAGACATGTTACTGCACAAGAATAACATATAGAATGAGGAGATGAAACAAATTGGGGTAAGTGCATGGTGCGTTATCATTATGGCCCATGGATGGGCAGATAGGCATTTGTCATTACCCACTAATCAACATCAATGTCGTATCCTCAACAGGTCCCTTCTTGGTAGAAATTGACTATTCTAATAAATGAAAGAATTTAACCTTGTAAATCTGAGCTTCTTTGCTATGCCATAGAAGAAGATGGATCCTCTATTGTATCGTGTAATGTTCCAAAATAGGAAAAACGATGATATGCAAGCAAATAACAATTTTTCACCACAGAAATTTCAAAACAATTAGAACACACCCATAACAATCAGAAAATGGAATTAGCTGAGCCATTTTATTATATGTTGATGCAAGAGTACAAAATATGGAAGGAATGCACCTTGGCTTGCCTCAAAGGCAAGCGAAGCAATCCCCAGGTGAAGGAATGGCAATCTGGAGCTACAATCAACTGACCAATTGCTGCACTGCACAGTCCCCAACAATTTTGCACTACCTGTTGCAAAGATATGGCTGAAAACCCCACCTCCAATGCTTAGAAAATTCTGCAAAATTATTTCTAGGCTCCTCAGGCAAAACCCACAAAAACCAAGAAATGGTTTGGCCTTGTTTTGACTTTCCAAAATCAATCCCAAAAAAGCCCTAGCCCTCCAAAACAATTGAAGTACATTCCCTTTCAATACACCAACAAAATCCTCCTCAAACACTCCGGAAAAGTAGCAATCACCTCCACTAACACTTCCCCTATTTCTCCCGACAAGAAATAGCTCCAATGGCTGAGTCTCCACCACCCACGTGTGCCCAATCTCCTCCTTTTGTGATGGCCCCAAGAAGTGTGAAATCCCCACTTAAGAAAGCTCTTTCCTTCAGCCTAAGAACTCACCCAAATGGCAGCAAATCACTAGAGCTTCTTTCTTGGAATTTCTCCCGACAATAGCTCCCCTGAAGAATGCACAAGATCTCAAATCGGTTTCTCCCATTGCGTCCTCCAGAAATATGCACCACTGGAGACACTAAATACCAATGGTGGAAACCACACCGAAAATCACCTCCAGAAGATTATGGATGAAACTCTCTAGGGTGGCGCTCGAAGTCCCTCGAAGAAAGGGTGAGTTCTTCACTTGGAAAATTTGTGCTAAACAACAAGTGACCAAGCTAAGCAGCTCAACCAACTAAGAAGAAATTTGATATGACAAAGATGATCAAATGAAGAGTGTTGCCTTCCTTTATAGATTTCGTGGAGCCTTTTTCCCTCCCTTTTCCCTCCTTTGTGGGTCCCTCACTAAGCCTTCGATTTTCCCTCTCATGCAATTCGAACCATAGGCTTAAGGAGTGTGTGTTTCCTTGTGGGTGGGTTGTGTATTTCCTTGTGGGTGGGTCCCCACATGCTAATAACAAAACCAAAATAACTTACTTCTAACTCCTAAGTCTTCTAATAAAAATCAAAAGGGCCCCATCTCCTCCAAAATTGGCCCCAAAATGTAGAAATTAATCCTGTTCCAAAATAATTTAGGAAGGGAAATTACAGTCCTCCCTTCCCAAATGTTGCTTGTCCCCAAGCAACTTCAATGATGGATGCTCAAGTATATGCTCGCCCTCCCAAGTAGCATCCTCGTCTAACAGCTCTTCCAACACACCAAGTATTCTTTGATTATCCTGCTTCTGAGCTTCCTTTCCCTAGTCTCCAAGATGGCTTCCGGTTCCAAAACTAGGTGCCCCTCATCATCAAGTGGAGGCAACTCCACAACTGCTGTAACATGTTGCCCCAACACCCTCTTGAGACATGAGACATGGAAAATATTGTGGATCTTGCTCCCTGGCAGTAGCTCCAACTCATAAGCTGCCTCTCCAACCCTCTTGGTCGTCCTGTAAGGCCCATAAAATCGTGGTTGCAGCTTTTCAGCCCCCTTCTGTTTCAGAGTGGACTGTCGGTATGGCTGCAATCGAAGGTACACCAAGTCCCCCTCCTCAAAATGCCTCTCAACCCAATGCCTGTCAGCATATACCTTCTGTTGATTGTGAGCAATCTGCAAATTATCCTTAAGAGTCTTGAAGATGTGTTCGCTCTCTAGGATCCAATCTTTGGCCTTTGGGGCCCAGTTGTCTCCAAAAATGATGTTAGCAAAAGATAAAGCATCATAACCATATAGACCACGGAAAGGAGTCATACCAATGGACATATGATGTGTGGTGTTGTAGCAGTACTCTCCCAAGTGCAGCGATCGAATCCATACCCTTTGCTTAACCCTCTAGCCATTTGTTTACCCTCTCTATTTGGTCGTCGGTCTGTGGATGGTGACTGGTGCTAGGGGTGAACTCTATGCCCACTAGCCTAAAAAGCTCCTACCAAAATCCCCCCCCCCATAAATCGACTTTCTCGGTCAATGACTACAGTCTTAGGGAGTCCGTGCAGGCGGAAGACCTCCCTAAAGAATAGCTATGCCACCTGAGAAGCTGAATATCATGTCGGAATGGAAAAGAAATGTGCGAACTTGGTCAGTCGGTCGATCACCACAAAAATGCAATCCTTCCCCTGCACTAAGGTAAGCCCCGTGATGAAGTCCATAGAGATACTCTCCCATTTCCCCTTAGGAACGGGGAGAGGTTGCAATAATCCTGTTGGATGGGTCAACTCCCCCTTATTCCTCTAACAAGCCTCACACTCTTGCACATATCTCAATACGTCCCCCTTGAGGCCCTTCCAAGTGAAGCGCTCTCTCACTGTCGTGTAGGTCATCCTGAAACACTGGTGCACCCCTTATAGTATATAACCTTGTCCATCGTGAGTGAAAGTCCTACGGGTCTCCTGGATAATGCATCGGCTACCACATTGTGCTTCCCCCGCACATACTCAATATCAAAATCATAGGTCTACATCTTGCTGACCCATCTCTATTGTCTATTTTTTAGGCCCTCTTGCCCCATGAAGTGGCAAAGACAGTTGTGATCTATCTTCACCTTAAACCAGTTACCCACCAAGTACTGTCGAAACTTGGTCAATGCATGCATTATGGCCAACATCTCCTTGTCATATATGGAATACGACCTCTCATGAGGCAAGAGGTTCCAGCTCTCGAAAGCAATGGGGTGCCCACCATGGGACAAGACTGCCTCAATCCCCTCACCTGATGCATCGCACTCTAATGTGAAGGGTTGCGTGAAGTCCGAGAATGCTAATACCAAGCAACAACTCATCACCTCCTTGAGGCGATCCAATGTTGTCTGAGCTCCATCTGTCCATGCAAATGCCCCTTTCTTTGTTAGATCAGTGAGGGGTGTTACCAATTGTGAGAAGCGCTTAATGAACTTCCAACAATAAGTGCAAATGCCCAAGAACCCTCTCAGTGCTGTCACATATCTAGGTACTGCCCAATCCCGAATAGCCCTAATCTTCTCCTCGTGCACCTTGACCCCATTTGCGTCGATGGTGTGTCCCAAGTAAAGCATCTCTGTTAGCCCAAACTCGCACTTGGACATCTTTGCGTAGAACTGTTGCTCCTCCAAGATATGCAACACCACCTCCAGGTGTTGTAAGTGCTCCTCCCACGTCCTGCTATAGATCAAGATATCATCAAAGAATACCAGCACAAATCTCCTCAGTTGGCCTCTAAACACATGGTTCATGCATGACTGAAAGGTAGCAGGTGCATTAGTCAACCCAAAGGGCATGACCAAACATGACCAAAAACTCGAAATGCCCATATTGACATCCATTGTTTTAAGATTCGGTCGGCTCAGAACCGACTCGGCCGAGTTGGTCCGAGTCAAGGCCTCACTGGGTCGACTCGGCCAATGAACCGGTTCGGCCGGCCAAGTTATTACCGAGCCGACCGAGTTGTCTAACAACTCAGACGGCTCGGTAATAACCCGTCCGACTCGACTGAGTCTGAGCCTACTCGGCCGAGTTGGATGACAGCGGCCCGAAAACTCATAAACAACATTTTTGTTTTTTTTTTGCTTTTTGGGGACCCCAAATAGGTTTGTAATTTGCCTATAGTTTATTTGGGGTTCATTCTCCTCTCCTAAACCCTATAAAACCCACCCAACCCCTCTCATTTCCTCATAGCCATCTCATTGCATTTAAGTGAGAATTTGAGTGAGATTTTGTGAGGAGTTGTGGAGTTTGTTTTTGGAGCAGCAGTGAGGAGTCTTGGACAAGCATTGTAGCAGGAGTGAGGAGCTTCTTGGGCAGCCATTTGGAGCAGCATTGAGGAGTTAGTTTGTTGGAGCAACCTTGAGGAGGTAGTTTGTGCTTGGAGGTATTTTTTTCACTTGTAAAAGTTTGTTTTTGCTTATTAATTTTTATGTGCAAATCTGGAAATTGAAAGGGGTGTTTTTTGTGAAAGAAATGAACATTGAAGCAATGCTATTTTTTTTTGTTTTCATTTTCAGATTTTTTGCTTTCATTTCCACGTCAAAATGGTTGATAGTCAAATGCATTGAAAATTTTGCCATAGAAAAATTAAGCAAGGTCCTAGGGGCATTAATACGCTGAAACAACAATTAGCGGGGATTAGAGGCCAAATTACTCCATGTGAATCAGATGAAATTGGGGAGATTAGGAAAGAATTGTTAGCCAACTTTGAGAAGTTTAAAGAAGAAAAGGGTAGGCAAAAAGAGTTAAAGGCTGAAATTGGGAGGAAGAGGAATATACAAAAAAATGTTGGCTACCAACCCCCATTTTGATTTTGAGGGTTCTTCCTCTATCCCTTGTACTAATGCATCCAACCCCTTCCGATATGTTCCTCCCTCTTTGGAGTCTATTCAAGAAAAGGGTAAGGGTAAAATAAAAAAGGGTGATATGACTATCAAAAGTTATCTCACTCGCTCCTCTCCATCAGATGCACATGGTCCTCAAGCTAGTAAAAGTCAAATGCAGCTCACTTTAGATGACCATTGGAAGAAAGAATTGAGGGAGACTGCTTGTGATTACATATGTAGATGGTGGTATAATGCTGATATCCCCTTCAATGCTTCCGGTTCACCATATTATTAGCCTACGTTTGATGCCATACATGCTGTTGGAAAAGGCTTCAAAGGCCCTACTATGCATGAGATAAGGGGGTATCGTTTGCAGAAGGAAATTGCCTCCATTAATGAGTATTTGAAAGATTTCAAAAACTCATGGGCAAGAACACGATGTACCATCATGTCAGATGGATGGACTGATCAAAGAAACCGTACCATCATAGATTTTCTTATCTTCTACCCACAAGGAACCTTATTAGTTGATGCATCTGATAAGGTAAAAGATGGACAATTGTTGTTTCAGCTATTGGATGAGGTTGTTGAGGAGGTGGGGGTGGCTAATGTTGTTCAAGTCATCACAGATAATGCCTCTAACTATGTTTTTGTTGGTAAATTGTTAGAGGAAAAGCACAAAACCATCTTTTGGACCCCATGTGTTGCACATTGCATAGACCCCATGCTTGAGGATATTTGCAAATTAGATTGGGTCAAAAACATTGTCGATCATGCCAAAAGCATAACAAAATTTATCTACAATCATTCATGGATTTTGAGCCTGATGAGGAAACACACAGAGGGCGGGGATATCATTAGGCCTGCCATCACTAGATTTGCTACTCTTTTTTTGACAATCTATGCTTTCACAACATAGAAACTTGCAAAAGATATTTTCCAGTGAAAAATGGAATCAAAGCCAGTGGTCTCATAAACAGGAAGGCAAAGAATTGAAAAGGAAAGTTAATGAAGAAATATTTTGGAGAAAGGCAACAGAGATTGTGAAGCTTGCTGAGCCACTGGTTAAGGTGTTGCAGGTTGGTGGATGGGAAAAGATTGGCTATGGGCTTCATTTATGAGGCTATGGATCAAGCAAAGGAGCAAATAAAGAGGGCATACAAGGATAGAGTGGCTAAGTATGGACCCATTTGGGCAATCATTGATGAAAGATGGAACAATCAACTCCGTCGCCCTATACATGCAACTGGGTAATTTTTGAACCCACGGTATCATTACAAAGCTAAGGAGTTAGGAGCTTTGAGGGGGGAGGTTAGAGATGGACTGATTGATTGCATTGATTGCATGATCCCATTGGAGTCTGATCAGCTGGAGAATACACCGACAGGTCACAACCTTCAACAATGCCTCAGGTACCTTTGGGAAGAACCTAGCAAAGATTGCAAGAGAAGCAGATGAGCCAGGTAAACAAAAATTTCAATTTCAAATTCTTAATAGTTTTACTTTCTTCTTTTTTTAAGTTTGTTAAATCGTTTATAATTTGAAAGTTAGATATAATTTGTAATTTTGTTGAGCGAACTCATTACACTCCTATGTGTTTTGCAGCACAATGGTGGGAGGCCTTTGGTGGCCATGTTCCTGAATTGCAAAGGTTTGCAATTCGTATTTTGAGTCAAACTTGCAGTGCATCTGCATGTGAGCGCAATTGGTCTGTCTTTGAGAGGATTCACACAAAGAAGAGAAACCGTTTGGATCAAAAACGGTTAAATGATCTAGTTTATGTCCAATACAACCTTCGGCTCAGACGAAACCATTTGCTAAACAAAAGACCTGATTCAGATCCCATTGTGTTGGAAGACATTGATCCAACGTCAGATTGGGTAGTGGAGAGTTGTCCCGCAGAGTTTGATCCTGATGAGGATCTTGGTTTAGATTTAGATTTGGTGACATCAACTGAAGTTGAACATGTTCAGTTGAATGCAGATCCACCAGCCTCAATCTCACAGCCAGCAAGGACTCCAGTTGTAGGTGCTTCCTCTGCTCAGCCTGAGCCACGACAAAAGCGCAGCCGCATAGCTACTCTATCTCAGCGTGCATCTACTGCAGTTGCACAGCCTGCTAGTGGTACCACTTCTACAGTTG